>JADBJO010010122.1:0-12500 GCA_016801955.1 Conus betulinus
AAGAAGAGTCGTAAAAGAGATCAAGACATGCAATGAAAAAAAAAAGAAAAAGAAAAAAAAAAAAAAAAAAAAAAAAAAAAAAAAAAAAGTTGAAAAAGACACCAGACATGCCCAACTCAGCAGCAAACCAATTTCCATACACGTCCCCCCCCCCCCCCCCCCCCCCCCCCCCCCCCCCCTCCAACTTCAAGTACGACAAGAGAAGGAAGAAGATCAACATCGGATGACAAAATGAGAGAGAGAGAGCAGCCAGACCAAGAGAGAGAGAGAGAGAGAGAGAGAGAGAGAGAGAGAGAGAGAGAGAGAGAGAGAGAGAGAGAGAGAGAGAGAGAGCAATCACGGTTGTTCAATCAAGGTGGATAGCACGTATTTTCAAACATTTAGTTGTGAAGACTAGTCACACGGCAGTGCGCATAAGAATCGTTTGAGTGAGGAAACAATCAGTCTTCGTGCATCGGATGAGACAGATAAGAAACATGAAGAGAGAGAGAGAGAGAGAGAGAGAGAGAGAGAGAGAGAGAGAGAGAGAGAGAGAGACCAAAATCTGCACATCACAAATGACAAAATACAATGAAAGAAGGGTAGTATCAAAATCAAGTCATGCAATAAAGAACAATGAGCTGAAAAATCAAGTGCAATAACACCACAATGAGCTGAAAACACCCAGAACAAACAAAACAGCAAAACCCCCCCCACCCCCCCCCCCCCACCCCCACCCCAACATCAAAACACAAGAAAAAAGAAGAGGGAAATCGACATGGGTTAACAATCCGACTCATGGACTTTTGTTCCTAGTTCAGTTAATAATAACGAGTGATACCCTTTCTGTTAACATGTTGAGACTGATATTAACGTCGATTTTTATTAATAATGGCATTCCACAAACAACTCCCGGAGTAAATCAGACTAGTTTTAAAGAGATCAATTCTGGGACGCGGTGGTACTATCCTAGACGAATGGTTATTACTCTTTGTTGGAAACATATTAGTAAGGGAGTGTGGTACTCTTCCGGACAATATATTTTGAACATGAAAACAGCTTTGTTATACTCTAATTTCATTTTTAATGGCAAAATATTCAATACTTATATATCAGACGCTAACAGAGTCGACGGCTTTAAAAGAATCAATTTCAAGGCTCGTCTATGTAGACTTACTAGAGGTTTCATGCTATTATTGCTTGCTGAATCCCAAACAGTTTTAAAACATAATTATGTAAGATTCAATGTAAGCACAGAAGAACATTTTTTCGACTCTGTAGATTCAAGAATGTTTTTACTTAGAGAGTTGATAGATCTTTTTAGAGATAATGTTACATATCCTTGTAATATGATCTGACCGTGACAAATTATTATCAATGACAACTCCAAGAACTTTATGGTTATTAGTTTCTTCAATCTTTTTGTCATTTGAGTAAAGAACAGAAAAATTATCAGGAAGATTTTTTTGACGTTTTTGTCGAGTTGTTCTAAGCATGAATTTCGTTTTTGCAAGAGATGATTTCGTTTTCTGTGCATGAGAGAGAGAGAGAGAGAGAGAGAGAGAGAGAGAGAGAGAGAGAGAGAGAGAGAGAGAGAGAGAGAGAAGAAGAAGAAGAAGAAGAAGACAGTATATTATTTAAACATAAGTACTATCTCTTGGCACAAGAAATGCTGTACGGAATATGGAATATTTACATGTTGTCCCAGTTTAGCAGCTTCAAGCTGTGAAGATGTGCTGACGGTGATCTTGCCTGTCGTCCTCATCAACACTGATATCACCTGAAGACATGACACGTCTGAAAGCCACATCTACATCAGTGTGAATGTTCAGCCTCAAGATCTGTCCGTTTCTTACTTTGGCTAGGATTTGTCCTCCCGAACTCCCGAACATAGCAGCCGAGTGTTCTATGGCACTGCAGAGAAGTGCGTAGTTGGCTGCGGTAAGGTCTTCCCCCATGCTCGTCCCCTTCCCCTTCTGGCGCCTCCGGTTCTCCAGTACTTGCTCCCTCAGCTTTCCGTCAAAGAACCGTACCGGGATAGGCCGCAGTTTTGTCGCTGCTTCTTCTGCCAGTTCGGTGGGGCCCACGATGTGACAGGGCTTGATGTTGATGCCGACGCTGTCAGTAAAGATGTCACAGACTTTCGTCACAGTCTTCTACTGACTCTCTTTCAGGCTCTGCTGCTACACGAAAAACACGTAAGTGGCATCGACGCAAGTACTGCTTCAGATCATTGTTGTCTTTTTCCCTTAGTGGTGCTTTAATGTACAATTCAACATACCCTGTTGTTTCTTTTTTCAGCTGTTGAATTTGCTCATCAGCCCTGTCTTTCTTAGCCTCCATGTCAAATAGTCGGCCCTGTAAAGTGGACACTTTTTTCCATGAAAGTAGTAGTTGAGTTGTTGATCTCTTGTCGCATCTCTACAAAGTCATCTTTCATTGCGACCCCGTCAACGCGTTGTTTTCTGTACACGTTAGAAAGGATTGGATATCGGTGTTCATCTTCCTTTGGGCAGAAACGTGCTAGCCGTTTGTAGGTTGCTTATTACTAGGGCGCTTTTCAACACGACGACTAATATCACTTTCTTCCGTCGATGAGGAATGAAACACTCGTTTTGCTTCTGCTCTCTGGTCACTCTCGTCACGCATATTAATCAGTGGACACGAATGATGGAAGTCGATCATTTCGCACAGTCATAACACAACACTATCGGTGCATCTGTACCCTTTGCACAGTCACAGCACAACACTATCAGTACATCTGTACCCTTAATCCCAATGGCGTGTCTCGGTGTCACTGTCTTGAACTTGAAGTGCCCGCGTCCGTCGACTTCTGCCTCATTCGCAACAAAATTCATACTCCCGGAATCCACATAGTCTGGAGAATCTCTGCCTATACCTGTTTTTGCATTGTCGCCGAAAATTCACACTCTATCGGCGTTTACTTATTCAAAACATTTGAAAGACGATCTAGATATTACTCATAGTTCTGTTGTTTACTTCCTTTTGTTTCATTACCAATGTCCGATTTCGATAGTACGCGCCTGTTTTATGTTGTTTATCCACCTCTTCAATTGGGACGTTGCTCTTCTTGAATACATCCTCTCTCTCTCTCTCTCTCTCTCTCTCTCTCTCTCTCTCTCTCTCTCTTCTCTCTCTCTCTCTCTCTCTTAATCAACCAATCAATCATTGCACTTTCTCCCACAAGGAAGCCGCCCAACTCCTCCCACATGCCTTCCCCTCTCGGGGGAAAAAATCGGCAACTTTTTTATTCACCCGGAGTGTGATCTTTCCATGAGAAGTGATCGTCAACTTTCCTTGTTACGCCACTCTACCCACCAACACATCGTTAACTCTTCTTGTTACACCATTCTACCCGTCAATACATCGTTAACTCTTTTTGTTACACCACTCTACCCACCAACACATCGTTAACTCTTCTTGTTACACCATTCTACCCGTCAACACATCGTTCAGTCTTCTTGTTACACCATTCTACACACCAACAAATCGTTAACTCTCCATGTTACACCATTCTACCCGTCAACAAGTTTTGGCCACCATGATCAAAATAAACATGGATCTGTAACTGCTGGATTAAGTAATCTGCCTCTGTGGCAGTTTACCACACTGGAGCCATAAGAAATTTGCATTTTGTTTCAGTGTAACGCATACTTTTTTTTTTTTTTAACTTGTTTACATATCTCAGTCTAATGTTGCCCTATCACAGTACACAACATTTTTTTCATATCTCAATCCAATGGATGATCTATTGTGGAATATCTACGTCTGAGCTCATCTTGTTTCTCACATATATTGGCAGCTAACATGAGAGTCTGTCCAAAACAGCAGTAAAACACTTCATTACAATGGCAGGAGCGATACTCCCCCACCTCCACCTCATCTTTTTATATGATCACTTATCAATAGCTTCCACTTTAGTCAAAATTACAAAATTACAAGAGAGAGAGAGAGAGAGAGAGAGAGAGAGAGAGAGAGAGAGAGAGAGAGAGAGAGAGAGATGGCTTACTCTTCACTCTGATCACAAAATTGTAACTCTCTGCACATGTGTGTGTGTGTGTGTGTGTGTGTGTGTGTGTGTGTGTGTGTGTGTGTGTGTGTGTGTGTGTGTATGTTTCTATGTGTGATTGTGTGTACTTGTCTCTGCACGTGTGTGTGTGTGTGTGTGTGTGTGTGTGTGTGTGTGTGTGTGTGTGTGTGTGTGTGTTTCTATGTGTGATTGTGTGTACTTGTCTCTGCACGTGTGTGTGTGTGTGTGTGTGTGTGTGTGTGTGTGTGTGTGTGTGTGTGTGTGTGTGTGTGTGTCCTTGATAATACAATGTATATATCTGACGCCTTAATTACTTTGAAAAAGAAAGAAAGCAGCGGTGGGATCAACAGAATGTGACGGAATTCATGAAGACAGGACAGATGAGCAATGCACAAACACAGAGGACAGCCTGATAAAAACCCTCACCAGAGGATGTACCAGACGGCGAAAAAGCTGATCACTTGTAAATAAGGAGTCATTCAAATCATAGACAAATGAGGGAAATGCGGGCGAAGAATGCATCGTATAGTGTATGACCAAACTATGCTCAAACTTGTATAACGGTAACATTGATGGAGGCCAATTTGCGTTGAAGAGTCCCTACGTTCTCACAGTGACTGAAAATCGCCCCCAAAAGAGAAGTCGGCTGGAGAAGACGGTAAACTAGGAGAGCTGATACAGGCTGAGTGAGAAAAGCTTTGAAGATCATGAAAGTTAAAGTGGAAGGCAGATTCCATTCCTCCTTCCACCACGTTTAACACTGCCTGAAAAGAATCAAGTATTCATTTATTTTGGGATGGACATTGAATGTGCACTAAAACAAGTCACAAGTGGTTCTAACGCACGACCATAAGCTCCGCTCGAAAACTCTTTAAAATTTCCGAGTGAAATATCAGGTTATTTATTTATTTTTTTTTTTTTGCCTTCACAGAATCATCCTCTTCTTCAGCAATGATGGCATCAGCTTCCGACTGTAATCTATTCAGAATGGGTTGCGTCATTGTATTGCTATGATGGCCGCTCAGACCAACGGTTGTTTGACAGTTCTGATAGTTGTTGAAATTCCCTTTTATGTAAGCAAAACGTTCACAAAACTGTAATCCTGATATGGAAACAAATGCAACAGGACTACAGTTGTTATTATTACGTCTGCAAGGCAGCAATGTGAAATACAATTTTGCTTCTTCTTCTTCTTCTTCTTCTTCTTCTTCTTCTTCTTCTTCTTCTTCTTCTTCTCTGAATTAGTCTTTTACACGCTATCATACTGCTTCTGTTGTACCACGGCATACAAACAGTTTAGAAAACTGTAGGCAGCAATGTGAGTGGATGGGGTGGAATAAACGAAGACAGAGTATGTATTGTTAGTGGTATATGTGATCAGCTAGATTCATGTTCTGTGCAGAGTATACCACTACTAATTTTAACATCCGAGAAGACGCTGTACCTGCATCTCTGGAGACTGGTGATGGTTGTGCAGGTGTAGGCTATCGCCTGAAACGAAACAACGAAGGTACCACATTCCTACTGAAAAATCTATCTGACTGTCGGTACCACACCCGTTTAAGTTTCACAGAGAACCAGGGAGTGGTGTATGGTTTGTGTGGGGGTTCCACTGTTTTTTGTAACCTGCACGTGAAAGTCAGACAGGGTATGTATGTGCGTGCTCACGTTCAACGGTCGGTATTCTGGTGTGGTGCCACTGAAAGGAACACTTGGAGCATTGCAATGCGTTACGAACGAACACCACATGATACTGACATAACATTGAAATGGGATTATCATGTTCTTCAAGATTTCTTTTTTCAGTCAGCTGCGAATTTATTGTGGATAGCAATCATGGATCAACCGGCAGCTACAATCAATTTACAAGCGATAAAATACAATAATTTATTGTTACAAAATATGACAGAATATTCTGGGTATGTAAACATACCGTATGTGCGTGGCACGATTTCTTTTAGTACAGAACTGAAGTTACACTCCAAACATGTCGTCATGGTCAGTGTCCTGCAGTCATACCGACTTTCCCCTTGTTTTGATAGCAGTCCGTTGCGACTTGCATACAAAAAGCAGAATACATCTCAGGATCATAGAACTATCGTGTGTGCTGAGCGTTCCACACCAGCGTCCATATTTATTACGTCATATATTCGAATTTACTTTGTTCATACCGGTGTTAGATTAAAGTTTTGTCAAAATGGCCTTTTCTGCTTTTTACGTCGTCTCTACACACCCTTACAAACTGCGAAGTGGGTTGTTCAACTGTTCTGCAATGAATTATTTCAAATTCCATCACTTTCTGCAGTGCAATTTGAAGACAGAGTGTGAGGATGGACGGGATGAAACAGAACTCTGTCCCTTCAGTGGTCCTAGATGTCAGGGGATGGTGGCTTCAACTAACAAATGTTTCAAGGTAGTCATGTTAAAGACTGATTCACGTAATAGACATTTGTTCCATGGATGTCAGAAATATGGCCAGCAACTTGCTTCTGTCAAAACTAGAAAAGAACTGGAAAACTCGCTACCTATTTTCAAAAATTATTATTTGTTTGAAGTAACGTTTGGGTACACTTCAGGCTGCACTTGGTGTCTTTTATATATAGTAGATTCTATAAGTGGTCTGATAAAAAAACATTATATTCCATGAGAATCACTTCATATACTACACAAATTTCAGACATACTATTTCGAGGAAAATGGTGGAACTGGGTTGGAATTCCTGGGGTTTAGGAGAACATATCCATGGGTATGCAGCACTATGCGAATTAAGATTAGATCTGCTGGGTGTCTTTCCTCGTAGCATTGCACCAGCCAAATCAGAGTCCGCACAGCCCACTTTCACACACACCAGGCAGGCTTTACTCACTTGTTCACACAGTCACGTGATCCACAGCTGTTTGTACTGTAACATCAAAAGTTACTTTGGGAACATATGATTCTGAAGGTTTTGCATTCCTGGAATTGCATACTGATCAGAAGCATGTGCTATCAGCTAGAGAAATACAACGTATGCACTTGCAATGTTCAGTTGTATTAAGAATGTCAAATCAATACATTTTACTTTGGTGTGTGACTTCATACAGGACTGCCCAGATAAATCTGATGAGTCTTTTTTGTGTGCATCCTTAGTGCCAAGGCTTCAAGTGCTCAAATAGCCAGTGTGCATTGCACAGTCAACACTGTAATGAGCACTCTGATTGTCTGGATGATTCTGATGAGGTTAGTTGCCTGCAGCAAAATTTTGCTTGGTGAGCATACTGCATGCAACTCAGAGATGTGAAGATGACACAGCGATTTTTCATTAACCTGGCACCGGTTACTTTACACAACAACAGACAATAAAAACTGAACCTTGTCCTGCCACTCATCATCGTTGTACTGAATGGTTGTACGGTCTTCCTGTTTACACTCGATGCAATGGATTCTCTGACTGTCTTAATGGAGAGGATGAGCAAGACTGCAATACGATTCGATGTTCTGGATTGTTTCAGTGTCGAACATCTGCAATTTGTCTGCACAAAGATCATCTGTGTGATGGCTGGGGCCAGTGTCCACAACGAGATGATGAGCTGATGTGCGACATGACCTGTCCTGAGGGTTGTGCATGTCAAGGGCACTCCGTCCTTTTGCAGAAACACGTTTCCTGTTGATCGTTTCTCACAGCTACGATATGTGGACGCCACAGGATCAGGGATGTCATTGTATAATTTTAGGACCAACACCTATAGCATTCGTCTTATTCTAGCTAGTTGCTATATTTCTAATGTGTCAGGCATTCAGCTTCCCAACCTACAGTACATTGATCTTGCAAGCAACCTTTTACAATATCTCGACATTCCTAGTTTTTCTCGAGCTACAAAACTTGAATATCTTACGTTTAGCAGGAAACCCCATCAGGTCAAACACAAGAGGCGTGTCACCAAAAGGTATTCATTATCACTGATGCTGATAGAAGTATCAGCAACACATCTTGACACACTGAACAGCGAACTGTCTATATTCTTGCCCCTAGTGGAACATTTAAATTTGTCCTTTTCGGACATTAAAAATTATCAGTCTTCAGGTTTTAAAAACATTCCACGTCTGCTTGAAGTGGACATGAGATTCATCCCACTTACTGATTTCCCATTAGATTTGCTGTCAGCGTCAGATCGTTTACAAAATATTTTTTGCATCCAATTACAGGTTGTGCTGTAAGACCTTACTTCCAAAACAGTCGGGAAAAATAAAGTGCTCAGCTCCTTACACTGTACTTCCTTCATGCGCAACCCTGATTCCCACTGAACTATACAGAGTTTTCTTCTGGGTGGTCTGTGTGTGTTCCACAGTAGAAAAACTTGGTTTGTCTTATCAGCTTATTCAAAGTCAAAAAAAAGGTTTTGAAAACAGTTCTTTGCTGATTACTAATTTGCTGTTAACTGACTGGTGTATTGGATGTCACGTAAGTATTGTTACAGCAGCTAGTGAGATATTAGTGATCGTTACATTTACTACTCTGAAAAAGATATGGATCAACAGCCTGTCTTGTAAGGTGGCTGAGTTTCTTTTCTATCTGTCCAGTGAGGTGTCAGTTTTGATCATTGGGTTCATCACCATGGATCACATCATTGTCATTCGCTTTGGAAAGGACACGTCTAAACTGAGAATATCAGCTTTCATAGTACCATGGTGTGCTGGAACCCTGATGTCTTTGATAACTTTTATTCCTGGATTGTCACTGTGGGGACTTCAAGGTCAGTCGGGTCTGTGTCGCATAGCATTATTGAACCAGTTTAAGTCAAACGCAAAATTCCGATGGTCAGATGTGATTGTGAGCCTTAACTGCATAATATGCTTAGCAATTATGGTTGGTCAAGTCGTGATCAACAAAAGGACGCCCAAATTCAGAGCTATGCTTAATTCTGCTGCAAAGTCTGTGTATTCTGAAGTACATCTGGTGAGAAAAGTAGCAACCACGAACAGCGTCAGCTGGCTTATTCTTGGATTCACCATGGTAATGGCCACAAATGGGTCTCCAGACTTAAACAACACCCATGACGCCATGGTTGTGTTTGGGTTACTACTCAGCTCTGCACTCAGCCCATTTCTTTATCTGTGGACTGTGGTCATGCAGATACGGGAGAAAGCACTAGAAGACAAAGTATTAGCAATGTTAAAATCTCAGTTGCTTGCGTCAGGTAAACAGACCTCCAAACCAAGCAAATAATATAAGATAAATAGCACACAGTGCGATTTTGGCACCTTTTTGTTTGTTTACACCACCATTATATATGCAATGGCCTATTGTCACACATCATCAAAATGGCGAAAGCTCGTAATTTGCATTCGGTGTACTTTGAAAGACTTTCTAGCTAACATCACAACCATCTTGCGACGGAAACAGCATGAACAAAATATACGAATCAATGGTCCGATGTAAGTTTGTTTGGTTGGTATGATAGCAGCAAAACAGGGTGTGGGGTATGGGGTGGGGGGGGGGGGTGGGTGGGGCGTGGGGGTATTAGTCTGACCCTGCACAAATGAGGAATGAAAAAGGGTGCAGAGTATGTAATAGTTAACACAGTGATGTTTTCAAAAGCGCTCATGACCTTTTGTTTGTATTTTCTCACAGTGCTCGTAATGAAAAAAAAAAGTCATTTTCATTGTCATGTCGATGTCTGCAATACTAATCAATAATCATCATATAAACTTCACCCCAGCATGGTTTGAGTGGAGGCACCAATTTATCACTCCACTGTTCACCCAAACCGTCCAGTAGTAGTCTTTTCACACACTTGGTGCAATGGCACATATTCCGCCCAGCAGACTTTTTCTTCAAGATTATTTTGGTTCACTGCAAAATGAATGTGAATATATCGTGAAGAAACCATCCGCAGAACTTTGTATGTAAATTAAAATATCTCACAGGGGAAGAAAATCAAGACATCCACAGCATAGGGCATGGGGAGCAGGACACTGACAGCAAATGTAAAAAAATCAAGACATCCACAGCATAGGGCATGGGGAGCAGGACACTGACAGCAAAGTGTAGAAAAATCAAGACATCCACAGCATAGAGTGTAGAAAAATCAAGACACATAGCAGCAAAGTGTAGAAAAATCAAGACATCCATAGCATAGAGTGACAGCATAAAAAAAAATCAAGACATCCATAGCATAGAGTGTAGAAAAATCAAGACATCCATAGCATAGAGTGTAGAAAAATCAAGACATCCATAGCATAGAGTGTAGAAAAATCAAGACATCCATAGCATAGAGTGTAGAAAAATCAAGACATCCATAGCATAGAGTGTAGAAAAATCAAGACATCCATAGCATAGAGTGTAGAAAAATCAAGACATCCATAGCATAGAGTGTAGAAAAATCAAGACATCCATAGCATAGAGTGTAGAAAAATCAGACATCCATAGCATAGAGTGTAGAAAAATCAAAATCCAAGAGTGTAGAAAAATCAAGACATCCATAGCATAGAGTGTAAAAATCAAGACATCCATAGCATAGAGTGTAGAAAAATCAAGACTTCCACAACATAGGGCATTGGGATAGGACACTGACAGCAAAGTGTAGAAAAATCAAGACATCCATAGCATAGAGTGTAGAAAAATCAAGACATCCTTAGCATAGAGTGTAGAAAAATCAAGACATCATAGCATAGAGTGTAGAAAAATCAAGACATCCATGGCATACAGTGTAGAAAAATCAAGACATCCATAGCATACAGTGTAGAAAAATCAAGACTTCCACAACTTAGGGCATTGGGAGTAGGACACTGACAGCAAAGTGTAGAAAAATCAAGACATCTATGGCATAGAGTGTAGAAAAATCAAGACATCCATAGCATAGAGTGTAGAAAAATCAAGACTTCTACAACATAGTGCATGGAAATCAAGACATACACAGTCAAACCCGAAACCCTTTACAGAATGGCCAAATACAGAACCCCCTTTACAGAACAGCCCAATACAGAAACCCTTTACAGAACAGCCCAGTACAGAAACCCTTTACAGAACAGCCCAATACAGAAACCCTTTACAGAACAGCCCAGTACAGAAACCCTTTACAGAACAGCCCAGTACAGAAACCCTTTACAGAACAGCCCATACAGAAACCCTTTACAGAACAGCCCAATACAGAAACCCTTTACAGAATGGCCTGCTACATACATAACCCCCTTTGCAGAATGGCCCCAGAATAAACCCTTTACAGAACAGCCCAATACAGAAACCCTTTACAGAACAGCCCAGTACAGAAGCCCTTTACAGAACAGCCCAATACAGAAACCCTGTACAGAATGGCCCACTACATAACCCCCTTTGCAGAATGGCCCCATAAGAAACCCTTTACAGAACAGTTCAGTACAGAAACCCTTCGAAGAATGGACAAATACAAAAACTCTTTACAGAATTGCCCGAACCAGAAACGCTTTACAGAAGGACCCAATAGAAAAACCATTTTACATAATGGCACAGACCAGAGACCCTGTACAGAATGGCCTAATAAAAAAAAAAAAAAACCCTATAGAATAGGCCAATACAGAAACCTTTTACATCACGGCCGGCCCACATCAGAAACCCCGCCCAGAATGGTCCGAGCATTCAGAGTGCTCCCAACAATTAACACCATCTACAACAACAAACATGATCATCACTCAGTTCCAAAGTAAAAGTCACACGAGCACTATTAATATCAATCTTTGCATGTGCTTGTGCAAGGTGGACCCTAACAGCAGATCTACAGAGAGAAATAATGGTACCAGAAAACACCCGAAACCCCTGGTCTGTCAACAACACAATGTGTTTTTTTCGTGTCCTCTGTGAGTTGTTTGTTTGCCGATGCCATGCCAGATCTAACAGCAGACAGCAAGCACGAAACGACACGTCAACGATTTGTTTTTACTTCACACAAAAGAGCGGACTTGTGAAAATTACGTCTGAGGGTTTTCGGTACACAAATGTCACCAACACTGAGATATTGGCTGGATAATCTAGTGGAAACAACCGCTTCAAATCTGTCCGCCATTAGAAGGGACAGACTTTTCATGGAGATGTTATGGTCTTTCTACATGAGATTCAGTCTGCATAGTGTTGATGCTGTCTTTGGTGTCCTCAGCTGGTTTCTGGTTTGAATCCCCTTTGCTAATCATGGATCCAACGTCAGTGCTGCACTGTTGAAAGGTTCTCAGCTTCTGTATTAAAAGCGATCACAGT
Organism: Conus betulinus; assembly: GCA_016801955.1. Taxonomy (NCBI): domain Eukaryota; kingdom Metazoa; phylum Mollusca; class Gastropoda; order Neogastropoda; family Conidae; genus Conus; species Conus betulinus. The sequence goes on from JADBJO010010122.1 coordinate 12,237, forward strand.
GTTGTGGATGGCCATCGACTTGGTCCTTACTACCCCCATGTTCTAGTCACATCCTGCTGATGTTTCATCCCGTCTTTTTCTAATAAGCTTGACAAGTTATTTCTCATTGCCTGGCAGGTCATATATCCTGTCTGCAAAACGAGGCTTTGTGATGATTTGTGATCCAATGTTGATTGTGCTGACAGCATCTCCGAGTACAAAGTCGTGTAACAAAGTATAGGATACAAAACACAGCATTGAAGAACTCCAGATGAAGTATGGGAC
>JADBJO010010122.1:20000-70000 GCA_016801955.1 Conus betulinus
TTTCTATATGACATACAGACCTTTTCCACTACCTCTTAACCCCGTCCCCACTCCCTCCCGTCCAACCTAAATTCCACTCCCTTCTCCCCAATCTCTCTATCCCCCCCCCCCCCCCCCCCCCCCCAAACCTGCACCTCCATCCTACCCCCTACGTCCCTCGCGTCACTGCCGTCTCTAGAGAAACGTAAATGAGAAGAAACGATACCAATTTTAAAGAAAACTTTTTCATCAGGATCAGCGTCGTTGTTATCCAGTTGTAACAGGTCTTTTCTGGTGCAGTATACATATTGCAGAAAACGGCTACCGTTCCGGCAAAGAAAATGTTGGTTTTTTTATTTTCATACCCTCCCGTATAAGAGTTTTTCTCATCAAAATGTAGGCCTTACTAAAACTGATATTCGAAATCTGAAGCAGTAGTGTCATGTGCCAGTATTTCCAGTATTTTTGAAGCCGAAAAGACCTTGATGAATGACGGGAAAGCAGTGTTTGGAATTTAAAAAAAAGGAGTAGGCCTAGTAAAATATAAATTCCCGCTTTTTTTTCGTGTGCAGGCATGTTTTTAAAGGATTTTTTTTTTTTTTACATACTATACACATACTGTTATTTACAATTTGATACCGATAAGTTGACAATAGCCGGCACCCTCAGCATCACCTTTTTTTTTAATCCACCCTAAGACTGCCGTGAGAAGATTCCATTTCATGCCCCCTCTCCGGTAGGAAAAAAAAAAAGCACCACCTTTTTTAATCCACCCCAAGACTGCCGTGAGAAGATTCCATTTTTTGCCCCTCTCTGGTAGGAAAAAAAAAAGCACCACTTTTTTTTTTTAATCCACCGTAAGACTGCCGTGAGAAGATTCCATTTTTATGCCCCTCTCCGGTAAAAAAAAAAAAAAAAAGCACCACCTTTTTTTAATCCACCGTAAGACTGCCGTGAGAAGATTCCATTTCATGTCCCTCTCCGGTCCGGAGAGAGAGAGAGAGAGAGAGAGAGAGAGAGAGAGAGAGAGAGAGAAAAAAAAAAAAAACAAAAAAACCTTGTTGTTTAGTTAAAATGAGACGATTAGATTGTAAAGGGGGGGGTGATGCTCTTGGATGTTTAAAGTGTAAATTGATGACCCATATATTTGTTTTTAAAAGCTCTGACCTCAGAGTGCAATTCAGTGATTTGTTCTATGCCGATCCAGTTTCAGTATGGAATCATGTTCATCTTTAAACAGGAGAAGGGTGCTCGTGCTCCCAGTGCTCTGACCCCCCCCCCCCCCCCCAACACCCCCCCCCCCCCCCCCCCCCCCCCCCCCCCACACACACACACACACACTCTCTCTCTCTCTCTACATACAAATACATATTTCCCCTTCATCAGTTCTGCGACCTCTGTGTAATGATTAGAATTGAGCATTTCTGACCAACTTCAATCGTGTCTGTGGCTAGACTGACCTTGATCTATAACAGAAATAATAATGACTTGACTTGTTCAACGATTGAGACCTGAAAGGTCTGTTCGTAGATCCTCTGTAAACTTGTCACTCTGTGACTGTCATGCGTAGCTTGCAAGCTAAGTGACTAGTTTTTACATAAATTTGGTTCGTACAGGCTGGGTAGGTGCCTCCAGTGGTGGTCCAGTCCACCCTTTAAAGCACTGGTGGATGGCGCCGTCACAACCGCCTCAGGGAGACTGTTCCAGGTAGACACTACTCTGTGAGCAAAGTAGTAGTTCCCCCCTGAGGTCCAGTCGGTACCTTTTCTTCTGCAGTTGTAGAGAATGCCCACAGAGGGCCCTCCACAAGCCAATATTTCAGTTCGGGTCGCTGGACTTCATAGTATCCATGGAGGTACTTGAAAACCACAGTCATGTCGCCCTGAGTTGTCGATGTTCCAGTGTGGGCAATCCTAGGGTTCTCAGCCTCTCTGGATATGTCTTGTTCCTCAATGGTCCCAGCAGTGATAGTCATAATGATAGATATAGTAGTAGGCCTGTTAATAACGATAATAATAGTAGGTGGAAAGGAATATAATGATCAGTGAGTAAAAAGCTGACAGTACCACTGGAAAAAGGGAGGGGGGGGGGGGGGGGGGGGGAGGCGAGGGGGGGGGGGAGTAAGGGAACCACATAGGCCTGCCTCCACCCACACACTTTTTTTTTTTTTTTTTTTTTTTTTTTTTTTTTTTTTTTTAATATATGTGAGCACTACAACTACAATAACAAACAACTACTACTACTGCTACTACTACTATTACTACTACTTCTTACTACTGATGGTGATGGGATTGGTGATAATAGGACAATAATATTTATAAACATAATGGTAAGATTAATGATAGTAATTGCAACAACATTAATAAGAAGAAGAAGAAGAAAGAAGATGATGATGATGATGATGATGATGCCTTGATGATAATGGTAATGATAATGGTAATGATAATATGAGAATGATAGGAATAATAGGAATAATAAATTAAATGTAATATTCGTGGTGGGATGGGGTGAAGAGACCCGTATTCAGGGGGCAATGAAATACATTGCTGCTGGAAAAAAAAAAAAGATAAGCATACGCAAAAAAAAAATCTCTCTCCACTCTTTTGCTTTTCCATGATCACGATAATCTGAATGAAAAATTAAACTAATGGTATTCTACAGTATGCCCATACAAGACTAATTCGAAAGATGAAGAGATACGTGAAAAAAAAAAAAAAAAAGTTAGGTTGCTGGCTTTTAAAACTGCGGTGACAAAACTGATACGCCGCCCTTGACTTACACCAGCATTACGTTTCAAACATGGGTGGGAACGTGGTAGTATAGAGGAGAAAGGGTAATGGTGTGGGATTTGGGAAATGTAATTATTGGCCATGTATCTAAATGCACCAATAATTATTTGCACTGCTGGTCGGGAAAGTGGTCACCCTATCGGGGCCCTGTACGGTACTGTTCTAGCATGAATAATGTAAATAACAGCTATTACCTTGTGACCTTGACTGTGACACCAACACGTGTGTCACGACTCTGACTGGACTGACATTTTATCGTAATTACCGTATATCAAATCAATGATTCATCTTACAGGCTTTATCAGCCGAGTGCCGGAATATTCAGACAGAAATATATAAGCTTACAGCTTTTTTTTTTTTTTTTTTTTAAAAAAAATTTTACATGAGTGCGCTGTTCTTGTGTGATAGTTTCCAATGCGGGAAACTGGTCTGGAGAGCAACTAAAAGCCTGTGTGTGTAATATGTGTTTAAAACTGTTAAGCGTTTCCATGGCGGCAATGTGTGAGTTGGCAGAATTGTGACAAAGGTTTATAAAGAGATGCTGTTAGTAAAAAGATGCATAAATGAAATGAGAGAGGCATGCTGCCAGTTTCAGTGGATGTCCCCATGTGTGTACACTGTCGTTGAAAATGAAAAGATTTCCTGTGGCGTTGTTACCATCATGGCCCACAGGCCTCGGACGTAGCAAGTACCAGCTTCCGGTGCGTAGGCTTGGCAGTTGCTGAAAATTTAATCTGTCCTTGGATGACAATGTACTCGTTCCTAAATTTTGCTTGGTAAGCATTTCCTAACTAACATTTTCTGTTATGTTTATATGCTTTCAAAGATTTGGGGCCAGTACCACATGTCCGTAGTAGGCCTAATTAGATCTGCGCACCGATTGAAAAAAAAAAATATATATAAGCATTAAGTTTTGTTAAAACTCGATAAAAGTAAACGAGTAAATAAAGAAATGCGTAAGTCCCCGACAGTGTAAAAGCGAATACTGACATGCTCCCTCACCGGAAGGCCCATTGCTTCAAGGAACTGGCGAACTACTAAAACGGTCACCATCTCAACAAAACGCCATGAGAACAGGGGAAGCAACGCTGACTTTAAGTGTGGACCCTATGTCTATGTGTAACGTTCAGAAATGGTCTCGCTGGGAAGTGAAGGCAAATGCTATTCTGTATTTCACCAAAGACGCTGCATTCATTGTGAGTTTTGAACTGCTTCAACTCCTACCAAAGGTAACTTTGATTCTTTTTTGAAGTTAAATCCGTGTTCAGTGGCATAAGCGTCTGGCATTTTTTTGTTCAGCAACTGGATGTAGGAATCACATCCCCCTCTTTTTTTTACGCTGAGGACTGCGATTGTTTGTTGGTCATTCTAGCACATGACAGAAAGAGAGGAGGTTTCGTGTTATCCTGAAATGTACTGTGAGGATGTGCCAATTTTCCCTTAATTTTTCGATTTTCAAACAAACTCATCAGGGAAAACTTTAACCCGACACGTCCTGGCTTGTGTTTGTTTTTGCACTGCCGAGCAGCCATTGCCATTGCAGTCTGGGGTAATGGGTTGAGGAAGTGTGGATAACTGGACTGGGGGGTGGTCATTGAATTGTTCAGGCTTGTACTCTAAACATGTTTGAAACTTGAAATTTAGTGTTGAAGGCCGTTTAGGCCTATTCATTTTCCTTGTTGGAAACTTCTGGCATTGTGCAGCATGTGTGGCAAGTTGGTTAATGTCTATATTTCCACTGGTTATATGTTGCTCACTGACTGCATTCCAGATCATACAGGATTAGGAGGTTGGCCCAGTGGGCATCAGGTCTTCTCTTAAACGTGTTGACATTGTGTGCCTCAGTGACTGTCTCAGGTAGGCTGTTACACAAAGACACTATCCTCTGGGAGAAGTAGGAGCTTCGTAGCCAAAAGTAAAAAGAAAAGAAAAGAAAAAAAAAAAAAAAAAAAAAAAAAGGCAGGCTAAAAAAAAAGATGTTAAGAAAAGCAGCGTAGAGCAATGGTTCTGAAAGTTGGGACATCCTGTTTAGCCAGCATAACACCGGATTTTGGACATAGTTTAAGCAGTCAGAATCACCACACAGTCATGTCATATGCCAAATTAAAAGAACAGCTTTAACTCTTCCATTCAAAACAAAACAAAACTAAACTAAACTAAACCCTCAGGAAAAGAAGAAGTTGGAAGATCCCACTCAGGCCAGAAACATGATATCCTTATTGTAATGTGTACAGATTGCAACAAAAACAACAACCAAAGACTTAATTTATAGTGGTACAGCAGTGGAGTTTTCAACTTGGGTTTTCCATCACAAAGGATGGCCTCTGTCAGCGCCCCCCCCCCCCCCCCCCTCTCCTCCACCCTTATCTGCACACCCCATCTACAACATCCTCTCACTCTCCCCTGTTCCATACCCTCTTTCTTCCCCTCTTTGTCAGACAGGACACTGAAATCACATGGAACATAGCATTACATCACATAGGTTGAGAGTCTGTGAGTTTTTTGAAAGCACCTGCTATTAGCTTTGTCATAGCATGTCACAGTCCATTAGCAACATTTGCTTGCATTGAAATGACACTGGCTGTTGAAGCATTTGCCAGCAAGTTTGTACTGACATTTTAAAAACACAGTATGGTCATGATAAGTACAGGCTGGAAAGAGTGTGTTCAGTGTATTGTAACTAACTTTTCATTTTTGTTTGTTTGTTAAATTTTAATTTGAAGTACCCCCTAAAAAGTTAGTTTTTTTATGATTGTCAGTTAGTTTGAAACACTGCAAATTCTTGGAATCTGACCCCCAAGTGAAAGAAAAAAAGATGTAACAAAGGGTCTCTTACTCTGTCTGTATACACCATCACCTGTTCAGAATAATATATACAAGCATTTGTGCATAGTTAATGGCAGCACAGTCAAACTACTGCCCTGTTAGTTGTCTCCCTTCCAGCAAGTCAGACACAACTCAAAAACTTGTTCCTAAAATTCAGTATTCATGTAGGATGGACAGCTGCCAAATTTTGCTGGGAACTGCTCAACTATTCATGTCTGTTGTTATGGTGGTAACGGTACCTTTATTACAATTGTCATTTAAAAAAAAAAAAAAAAAAATTCCAAACCCACACCCAGGTCAGTGCATGGTGTGCGTGTGTTGGGGTGGAGGTGCAGTGAGAGGTGGGGGGGGGGGGAGGGCAGGGACTGGGTGCCAAGTGGGTGGAAGGGTGTGCAGTGGAATGTGAGAGGGGTGAGGGTACAGACATAGGGAAATGCACTGTCAGTACCACACACACACACACACACACACACACACACACACACACACATCTTTGCCACCACCACTACCACCAGAACTACCACCACAGCACACACACACACACACACACACACACACACACACACACACACACACACACACACACACACACACACAGTGACACACACACACATACAGTGCCACCACTACTACCACCAACTACCACAGCAGCACAGCACACACACACACACACACACACACACACACACACACACACACACACACACACACACACACACACAATCTGAATGAAGACGTCTTTGCAGCAGCTTTTTGATCATCTTCTCAACAGAAAATCATACATAAATTGACAGTCTCAGAAAGATGCGAAATATTGTTGTGAAACTATACGTAAAATGACATGTTAATGATTCAGCGCCGTGTCTTGCACCAACTTTGACAAGATAAGTTATTGTTTGTTCATTTTCGTTGTCCTGAGTGTTGTTTATTGTACCTGAAAAAGACCTAAGAGATTGAAAAGTGTCATGTTTTGTCTTGTGATTTGCTGGTTCACATTTGGCAGATCTATTATGTAAACGTTTTAAGATATGTTATACAGAATACTGCCTCCCCTTCCACCCATACACCTCACACCATTTGATCCTGTCCCCACACATTACTGCTGTTTCTGCTAAAGTCCAGAAGATGCCAGAGTTTCTCAAGAAAGTGGGGGGGTGAAGTGTGAGTGTGTGTGTGTGTGTGTGTGTGTGTGTGTGTGTGTGTGTGTGTGGGGGGTGGGGGGGGGGGGGGGGGGAGAGGGAATAAGAAAGGATGGGGAAGAAGGAACACACACACACACACACACACACACACACACACACACACACACACACACACACACACACATATATGTACACACTCTCCCCACAATGCAGTGATAGACTTGCTGTGTTTAATGTACATGATGGATGAATATTAGCTCCTAAAATACCAAACTGTCTAAGAAAAAGAAAAGCCAAAAAGAATCACAGATTATTTTTAATAGGACAAAACATGACTTGAAAAAAAAAAGAGTAAGTAAGTAAGAGTGGTGGTGAAAAGGGAAACAAAGCATTAAAGGAATTTAAAAAAAAAAAAAAAAAAAAAAAAAAAAAAGCAACAAACACACACACACACACACACACACACACACACACACACACACACACACACACACACCAAGAATTCTAACAAGGTCCCATCATCACTCCTTCTAGCTCCATTATTTAGGGAGTTCTGTTCAAAACTGACAACAGGGAGGGCCTAAGGGTAGTTTGAAAACGAAATTTGAAAGATTTCAGAATGTATGTAGCACACAACCTTCCGCTGACCCAATTGAAGAAGTGATGCCCACATGAAAAACTTCAGTCAGTGACCCACTTAACGTGAATAGTTTTACATGGTACCCACACTCTTAGGTTGGTCTGTGAATCTTTGGAAAGCACCAGGTATTAGCTCTGTGATAGCCTGTGACAGCCCATGTGTAGTTTGTACCTGCATTGAAATGACAGTGACTGCTGAAGCACTTGCCAACAACCTTTCATTGAAATGACAGTGACTGCTGAAGCACTTGCAAACCTTTCATTGAAATGACAGTGACTTGAAGCATTGCCAAAACCTTTCATTGAAATGACAATGACTGCTGAAGCACTTGTCAACAACCTTTCATTGAAATGACAATGACTGCTGAAGCACTTACCAACAATCTTTCACTGAAATTTTTAAAATATAGTATAGTCATGGTGAGTACAGAGTAGGAAGAGTGTATTCAATGTGCTGTTTTTTTTTTTTTTTTTTTTTTTTTTTTTTTTTTCATTTTGATTTGAAGTACCTCCTTTAGAAAAGTCTTTTTTTCATGGTGAATAGTCAGTTTGAAACACTGCTAATTGTTAGGGACCCCCCCAAAGAAAAAAAAAATGGGAAAAAGAGTGTCTCCATATGTACATGGCGGTTACCTGCTCAGACTGATACTACAAGCAGTTTGTGCAGAGTTCATGGGAGTACAGTGAAGCCACTGCACTGATAGTTAGTTGTCTCCCTTCTGGCAATCAGACACAACTCCAAACTTTTTCTTAAAAATCAGTATTCCTGTGGGATAGACAACTGCCAAATTCTGCTGGGAACTACTCTCATATTTGTTCATTTCTCTTGTTATGATAAAGAGTACCTTTATTTCAGGGGTTTTTTTTTTTTTTTTCTTTTTTTTTTTTTTTTTTTTTTTTTTTTTTTTTTCCAAACTCACCTCCTGTAAGACATGAGTGTTGTGACAGGAGTCCTGTATCAATGTTAATGTGAAAATCATTCTTTGCTGTGTGCAGCTTAAGTCAGTGCATAGGTGTGCCTCTGTTGAAGATCATTCTTTGCTGTGTGTGTGCAGCTTAAGTCAGTGTGCCTCTGTTGAAGATCATTCTTTGCTGTGTGCAGCTTAAGTCAGTGCATAGGTGTGCCTCTGTTGAAGATCATTCTTTGCTGTGTGCAGCTTAAGTCAGTGCATAGGTGTGCCTCTGTTGAAGATCATTCTTTGCTGTGTGCAGCTTAAGTCAGTGCATAGGTGTGCCTCTGTGCCTCTGCTGTGTGCAGCTTAAGTCAGTGCATATTCATTTTGCTGTGTGCAGCTTAAGTCAGTGCATAGGTGTGCCTCTGTTGAAGATCATTCTTTGCTGTGTGCAGCTTAAGTCAGTGCATAGGTGTGCCTCTGTTGAAGATCATTCTTTGCTGTGTGCAGCTTAAGTCAGTGCATAGGTGTGCCTCTGTTGAAGATCATTCTTTGCTGTGTGCAGCTTAGGTCAGTGCATAGGTGTGTGATCATTCTTTGCTGTGTGCAGCTTAGTCATCATAGGTGTGCCTCTTGAAGATCATTCTTTGCTGCTTTGCAGCTTAAGTCAGTGCATATGTGTGCCACTGTTGAAGATCAATTTGCATTTCAAAACAGTCAAAAAGAGTGCAGGAGTTGTTTATAGGAGAGAAAAAGAAAGGTGTGTGTGTGTGTGGGGGGGGGGGGGGGGGGGGGGGGGGGGGGGGGGGGGGGGGAGGGGTGGAGGGTGCAGTAGGGGGGGACTGGGGGAGGAGAGGGACTGGGTGAGAAGTGGGAGGAAGGGTGCAGTTGGATGTGAGAGGACAGGGGTGGGGGGTTGGGGAGAGAGATGTGGAAATGCACCATCAGTACTACACACATATACTCAAGCACATGCACACACAAACACACACACACACACACACACACACACACACACACACACACACACACACACACACACACACACACACACATGCACACACTTATATGTTTCAGATTTTATATGAGAGTTATGTATTTGCATGCAAGAAATTGTGTGCTTTAAAAAATGTTTTTTTGAGCTTGTGGTTATATGTTCAATTAGTTTCTTTCTTGTTTATGAGGGCAGGATGTAAAAAAAGCAGGAAAGCTTACTCTTTAACCCTCAATAAAGATAATTTTGACTTGACTTGACTTCACACACACACACACACACACACACACACACACACACACACACACACACACACACACACACACACACACACACACACACACACGTGTGCATACCTCTCTCCACAATGCAACAGGCCTAGTGTGTTTAATATATGTGATGGAGAAATCTCTGCAGATAAAATACCAAACTGTCTAAGAACAGGAAAAGCGGGGAAAAAATAACATATTTGTAATAGAACAAACCATGATTTAAAGGGAAGAAAGAGGAAATAAGAGTAATGTGAACAGAGAAACAAAGCACCAGAATGTAAAACAAAACAAAACAAACAAACAAACAAGAAAGCAGTAAGAAGTTCCCATCACTCCGTCTAGCCTCATTATTTGGGGGTTTCTGTTCAAAACTGATGACAGGGAGGGCTTATATTAATACTAGATTTAAATGAAATTTGAAAACTGTCAGAACTCATCTACACAATTTTCCTTTGACCCTATTGAAAAAAAAAATGCCCCCCCCCCCCCCCCCCAAAAAAAAAAAAAAAAAAAAAAAAAAAAAAAAAAACAACTTTACAAACTAAAATGAACAGCTTACATGGCCTTCCCTCACATTTAGGCTGAGTCTGTGAGTCCTTTGCTATTAAGTCTGTGACAGCATTAACAGCCCATTTGAAAACACCTGCTATTAACTCTGTGATAGCATTAACAGCCCATTTGAAAGCACCTGCTATTAACTCTGTGACAGCATTAACAGCCCATTTGAAAGCACCTGCTATTAACTCTGTGACAGCATTAACAGCCCATCTGCAAGTTTGGCCAACATTGACATGACGCTGGCTGCTGTAGCACTTGCCAGCAGCTTTTTGCTGACATTGCTTTCAACTTTAATGTGAAGTATCCCCTGAAAACTCACTTTTTTGTGATGACAAGTCAGTTTCACACTTTGGAAATCCTTAGGATCACCCCCCCCAAGTGAAATAAAAAGGTGTGACAAAAGAGTCTGTCCATCTGTATGCACAATAACCTGCTCATAGTCTGTCCATCTGTATGCACATCATATTACAAAAGAGTCTGTCATCTGTATGCACAGTAAGCTCATACTATATATTACAAGCAGTTTGCACAAGGTGAATGGGAGTACAGTGAAGCCCCTGCACTGATAGTTGTCTCCCTTCAGGCAGTCCAGGCACAAATTAGTTTGTAAATTTTTTTTTTTTTTTTTTTATTTGGGATGGACGGCTGCCAAATTTTGCTGGGAACTACCCTCATATATGTTCATTTTCTTTCTGTAATAGAAAATATCCTTATTTCAGGTGTGATTTTTTGGGGGTTCATTTTCTTATTGTAATAGAAAATATCCTATATTTCAGGTGTGATTTTTTTGGGTTCATTTTCTTATTGTAATAGAAAATATCCTTATTTCAGGTGTGATTTTTTTGTTTAGTGTTTTTTTTTTTCTTTTTTTTTTTTTTTCTTCTTCTCCAAACACGCCAACTTTAGATGCGATTTTTGTGACAGGAGGCAAAAAGATCATCATTGTTTTCTCACATGGACATTTTATGACAAGAGTATTGTTATCAGTGAGGTAAAAATTTGATTCTGTTGCAATGTTAACATGAAAATTATTCTTTGCTGAGGAGAGCCTAAGTGAGTGCATGTGTGTCTGTAAGTTCAACAGCAATCTGCATTTCAAAACAAAGAGTGCAGGATTTGTTGATAGGAGAGAAAAAGATTTTTAAAAAAAAGTGGGGGGGAGGGGGACAGTGGTGTGGAGAGTGGGATGGGAGATAAGATACGATAATGTTGCTTATAGCCCAGCTGACTGAGTGGGATGGGAGGGGGACAGGGGGGGGGAAAGAGGGACTGGATGAGAAGTGGGGGGAAGGGTGCAAAGGGGTGTGTGTGTGTGGGGGGGGGGGGGGGGGATGGGGAAATGCACACTCAGCACCACACACACACACACACACACACACACACACACACACACACACACACACACTTATATTAACATATCCTGATCTGAAGACTTCTTTGCAACTTGTTGGTCATCTGCACACTAGAAAAATATACATAAAATGACAGTTTAAGAGAAATACTACAAATTAGTCTGAAATCATAGATACATCAACTTGTGGAACAGAACACCCCATCCTCTTTCTACCCATACACCCCATACTCCACCCTACCCCACAACTAACTGTTGTTTCTACCACTCACCTCTGCTGGGCTGCTGAAGTGTCCACAAGTTATGACAGTTTCTCAAGACAGCGAGAGGGGAGGGAAAGAAGTTTGTGTTTGTATGTGGGAGGTGTGAGGGGAGGAGGGAACACAGTGTGTGTGTGTGTGTGTGTGTGTGTGTGTGTGTGTGTGTGTGTGTGTGTGTGCAAGAGGGGTGGAGGGCAAGGGAATAAGAAGGGGATGGGGAAGAGGGGATACACATGCACACACTCTCTCCACAATGCATAGGCATATTGTCTTGAATCTTCATTCTGGATAAATATCAGCTCCTAAAATACAAATCTCAAAGAACAAAAGCCTAGAAAGGATCAGGATCACATAAAAAAAAAAAAAAAAAAAAAAAAAAAAAAAAAAAAGTTGAGTAGGTAAACACACACACACACACACACACACACACACACACACACACACACACACACACACACAACCAACCCAACCAACCAACCAACCAACCAACAACCTTCAACAGTGTCCCATCACTCTGTCCAGCCTCCTTAGTTCTATTGAAAACTGATGGCAGGGAGGGTCTCATGCCAGTTTTAAATGAAGTTTTGAAAATGCCAAATTCATGTTAAGGCCACATGTGTGGGCAGAATTTGGATTTTGCACAAAAGACATAATACATACATCATCCATGTAAACATTTTGAGGCTTAGCATAAATTAGAGCCAGCATTTCATAGTAAACTGATAATTGATCAAAAAAACCAACCCCCTACCAATCCTTTTCACTAGTTTGGGGGATTTCCACCCATGACATCATTCACAATCTTCAAATACATGACCTTTCCCTTGTCTGACTTCACATCTCAGGCCTTTGCACTCATCTGTGACCCTATCTGTGGGCCACTCTGGTGGTATTCCCCAAAATAGTCCCATTCCTTTGATTTCATTCTGTCAGCTTGGAACCACCGGGCTTGTCCCTTGATGGCTGTAGGAAAGAAAATGAGTAAAATCAGCTTTCAGACACAATCAAAACTCTCAAAACAATCTAATTGGGCCTTTCTATTAATACCTGACTCCTTAAGCAAGGCCTTGGCACATCGATTTTTGGTGTGCAGCCAGCATTTCATTGTGCTGTGCATGGACAACAGTGCTGAGGTAGGCAAAGCAGAGACTGATATTGTCACAAAGCAGTCCTGTGTGCATGAACAAGGACCCCCCCCCCCCCCCCCCCCCCCCCCCCCCCCCCCCCCCCCCCCCCCCCCCCCCCCCCCAGCAAATCAAACATTACAGTTACAAACCTTCCTTAACAAAGCAGCACAGGAAGACAATACACACAGGTACATCCCCCCCCCCCCCCCCCCACTGCTCGCCCCCCCTCCTTCCCTCCCCACCTTCCCCCCCCCCCCCCCCCCCCCCCCCCCCCCCCCCCCCCCCGCCTTTTGTTTTCCATCATTTTTCTTCCTTACATTTTTGTTACCTTTTTTATTTATTCTAAAATAAGGATTGTGAATGGACAGAGTGATGTTCTCTCTCTCTCTCTCTCTCTCTCTCTCTCTCTCTCTCTCCACACACACACACACACACACACACACACACACACACACACACACACACACACACACACACACATATATACATAGATGCGTGTGCACACACAAAACACGCACACATGCATGCACACACACACACACACACACACACACACACACACACACACACACACACACACACACACACACACACACCCCCCCCCCCCCCCCCACACACACACACACACACACACACACACACACACATACCCCCCCCCCCCCCCACCCACCCACCCACACACACACACACACACATACAGTGATAAATATAGTCTACACATACACAGAGTCTACAAAGCCTGGAAACGTAACATTTTACTGCTGAAGACTGGTTAACACTGCATGAAGGTTCTGAGATAGGAAGTTTGTCTCATGCTTCTGCAGTTGGTCCCATTACTGTAAACTGCCAGGGGACATGTTTTCGGGAATGACTAAAGACAATTTGAAGCTGTGAGTTGATTGTGTTTTTATATGTAGCCCAACAAGATTGGAAAAGGCCATTGCCATTTTGGTAGCCAGATTGACCATGTTCCTGCTAACTTGCACTTCCTTTGTAACTCCTGTGTTGAAATGTCACTGCAGTGCTGCTCAGTTATCTGGCCCAGCTTCTGGTTTGCTGTGTGGGCATCGCCTGTGCCAGGTGATGGGCTTCTGTCATCTTTTTTTTTTTTTTTTCTGTAGGGAGAGACATGGCACAGCATGTGGGAAAGTAATCTTTGTTGTTCTCATTATTGCTGCTGTTGTTAATGATTTATTTTTCAATGACATTAATTACAAATGTATGGTTAGATCCAGGTGATAAACTGATTGTTTCATGTTGATATGCCAAATGGACCTTGATGTCAGGTGAACCCTGTATTGATTGTAACAGTGTTATTCAAAACACTTCAGCCCCATAGAAATAGCAGAGACTGGTCTTATAATGTCTTATACAACAGAGTAGACAAATGTATGCAGTTGGTCTGGTTTGATTATTTCAGTTGTTAACAAATGGTGAAAGCAAATGTCTTTAAACATCAAAATGTAGATTGTGATCGGTCAACACAATACAGTGTTTGTTTGTTTTTTTAAACTACCAGTGTATCTAAGTAAACTGTGCCTGTTTGTTTTCTATCAGGTTTGAAGAATGATTTGTTTATCAAGACAAGACACATGACTAATTTGTCTGTAAATAGTACATAAATTCTTTTTTCAGAATATGTACATAGAGCTTCAGAGTGTTGTGCACCAGCAACATTGTTGTGTGAAATGTGTACATGACGCCTCACATAAAGTTTGTGTGCCATGATGTTGTGCGCCTTTCACCATAATGCGGATGTAAGAAGCGGTCCATATTTAGGTAACACAAACTTCAGGAGGATCAGAAGCTAAAAATCATGCCTGTTTACACAGCCACAGTTCATTCTGAGACAGGAATGATCAGCTTTTGAGTGATGATTGGAATCAAAGCAAGTGACCAGATCAGGATTCGAGGAAGAAAAGAGTACAGTCCCTGTGTCATTCAAGGTCTGATACAAGCTGCAGTCACAGAGCATGAAAAAAATATTTTTTTTCCGAAAATCAAACAGTGCAGTGTGCAGATGTGATCAGACAACAGATCTTCATTCATGATGCAGTTCAGGAAAGACTATACATGCTGCCCCCCCCCCCCCCCACTTCCCCCCACCTCCACTACTCACTGCTTTCCACCCCACCTACCACCTTTCCTTTCCTTACCTTTTTTTTCTGCTCTGTACATGATCAGAATACAAGTAAACTGCCAGCGTTATGTGAAGAAAGGAAGTCTGTGTAAAAGATATAATCAGAAACCTCATTTTGCCCACATCCCTGCCAGCTCTCTAATCCACACAGTGACAGTCTCTCTGAGTCTATCGCTTTCAGTGACATACATCCCCACCCTTCTCAACCTTTCCTTCTCCCCCCCCCTCTCCACCCTCCCCCCCCCCCCCCCCCCCCTCCCCCCACAACGTAAGACTTCACACACACACACACACACACACACACACACACACACACACACACACACATGTCAGAGAATGGGAATGATGACTTCTTGATTTAGCTTTTATTTTCCAAATTTTGAACAAAATGCCCCCAGCCCTCCCCCCGCATGTCTGTCTTTCAGGGGAAGCATGAGTTTAGTGTTGCAGGTAGCTCTCACTGTGCTTTAACAAGTGTTAAGGCCTCTGTGAGGACACAGACTATGCAGGGGTGGGTTGATAAACCAGGAAAATGCATTAACACTCAAGAGACAGAATTTTATATTGCAGTTTTAAGACCTCTGTGACTGTGAGGGTACAAACTATGATGGGGTGGATCAATAAACCAGGAAAATGCATTCACACTCAAGAGAGAATTTTATATTGCTATTTTCACATTCTCATAAAAAGCTGTACCAACTTTAAAAAAAAATCAAGAATGTTTTGTTTTTTTAAAATTTTAAGGCTAAATGAGATAGTTTATAAATTGTCACCTTAAAAGTAAAGAGTCCAGTATATGATAATACAACACTCATTTTAATGTCAAAACCAAAGTCACTGTTGTCTTTTGATTAGCCAGAGTTCAGCTTCAGCTATAATCTGCTGCAATCAGTCAGTATGTCTTTTATAATCTGCATCCTGCATCAGGATAGATTCTGAGTACACTCTGCTGCAGTCTGTTCATAATAGTGGGCACCATACATCAGGGTATTAAATCTGGTTAAAATCAAAGGGTCAGTCCATTATTACCAGTATTCCAGACAGAGTCTGAGTCTGTGTTGTAATCCTGGTCATCACTTTTTAATGGCCTTCTTGATATTGAAGAGCTTTAACTTTAAGACACAGTAGTAAAGATGCAAAATCATTTTCCATACTTAAAACATAATGCAAATAGATGTTGAATAAACCAACTGCAGCGGTGAAATAATCTTAAAATCTTAACTTTTTTTTTTACTTTTTTTTTTTTTTTTTTTTTTTTTTTTTTTGCTGTCTTTCATCTTCCAAGCCAACTCGCACAGGCATTGCACCCACACGGCTCATTCCAGCTCCCCATCCACAGCAACAGTGTGGCTCATCCCGCCAAGCCTTGGCCCACACACGACAATCTACAGGGAGCAGTCGATGCCTTGTCATGAGGTGACCCACAAGAGATGACCCACTGTTGCCCAGTCACTTTTTAATGGTGTTCCGTGGTAGTGGTGCTCTGCCGAACAGCCACGACACCACCCAGTAAGCCCCCCACTGACAACTGAGTTGTGGCGCCAGCTTCACTGAGCTCTCCCTCCCAAGAAAGCAATTCTGCCCAGTGACAGTATCCATGAATTTGCTAATACCGGTGACCCAACAGGACTTCACCAATGACTTACTTGACTTAATCCTCTTCACTCCAACGGGAGCATACGGCCTTCACTGCAGATTTCCAACGTGTGCTGCCTGGGCTGCCCGTTTTGCCTCAGCCCAGGACAGCTTGATGGTAATCAGCTCACTGTCCAGCGTCCTACGCCATGTTGTCACTGGGCGGCCTCGCTTTCTCTTTCCTTGAGGGTTCCAGTCCAGTGCCTGCTGTGTGGTGTTGTCCGGGCCTCGGCGTAGGATGTGTCTGATCCACTTCCACTTTCGGATTCTGATGTTGTCTCTGATTGGTCTGCGATTTGTCCTGGCGCAATATAGCTCCTCATTGGCAATTCTGTCAGGCCACCTGATGCGGAGGATCCGCCGCAGGCATGTGTTGATGAAGACCTGCAACTAATGTGCTCCAGCCCTTTGGTGAGGGACTCCAGGTCTCCGAGCCATACAGCAGCACAGGTCTCACGTTGGTGTTGAACAGTCTCAGTTTGGTGTGAAGATGGATGTTTGCGCTCCTCCAGATGGGCTTGAGGGTGGTGAAAGCAAATCTTGCCTTGGTTATTCTGGCCCTGATGTCATCATAGTATATCCTGTCTTGTTGACGATGCTTCCTAGGTAGGTAAATTTCCCAGCATCTTCTATCTGTTGTTCCCCTAGGCGAATTGCTTCAGCCTGGCTTGTGTTGGCTCTCATGGACTTTGTCTTCTCCGCGTTGATCTCCAAGCCCGTGTTACTGGCTGTGCTGCGGAGGCTCTCGGTCTTCTTGTGCATGTGGTGGAGGGGGACTTCACCAATGGGTGGAGAGGAAATCAACACTGAGGTCACTATAAGAGAAGGGCATGAAGGGCCGCAGATATGAGGCTTTCTCTCTTTAAAGAGGGTTTCAAAGTGGGGCCAGTGTAGGCATAAACTGCAACATTACAAAAACCAAACAGAAAAACAGAATTACTGAGCTGCCAAACAAAGGAACAAATTCTCCACAGACACAATGCATCTTGACTTATTGGGTCTTCTTTAGGCTGTACAAACAGTATTCAAAATGATCAAAGCAAAAGATGAACAATCACTGACTTTACTCTTTGATCTGATCTGGGTGAAAATGTGGCGTGGTTGAAAAACTACTGAATGAAGCTGTAGAGAAGGATGGGGGTGGGGGGGGGGGGGGGGGGGGGGGGGCAGACTTTTAAAATAGTAATTGCAGTGATAATAATGAAAAATAATGCTGATATGATATAATGATATAAACAATAATTTTTTGATAGTAATAGTAATTTTATTAATGGTAATAGAAGAAGAAGAGGAAGAGCAAGACGAATGCCTACAATACTAGTTATGAGTCGTATTAATAAGCAGAAGAGCAAGACTATAGAAAATAGGATAGATAGTAAGATGAAACCTAAGAAATCAGTTGATAGTTAAACTAACTCTGCTGCTACTGATGACAATTACGGTGATAGAAACCATAATTATAATAATGTGGAGAATTTGAAAAGTGAAAATGTGTTGTAATAATAGAAGCAGTGATAATGCTAATAATAATGATGATGATGATGATGATGATGATACTACTACTAATATATATGATGCTAATAATAATAGCTGTAATATAATAATGAGAATAATAAATGATAATGATGATGATGTAGTAGTTCTGCTACTACTACAAGTACTACTACAAGTAGCACACACAGTGTTGGAGCAATAACAGGAGAATGTAATGTTGTAATACTAGAAGCAGTGATAATGCTAATAATAATAATGATGATGATGATGATGATGATGATGATACTGATACTACTACTAAATATAATGATAATAATAATAGCTGTAATATAATAATGAGAATAATAAATGATAATGATGATGATAGTACTTCTGCTACTACTACAATTACTACTACAAGTAGCACACACAGTGTTGGAGCAATAACAGGAGAATGTATGTTTGATTTTGAATGCGTCTTTGGGGCCATGCATGATGGTGTCTGGCTTTGGGTTTTGAGCAGTCTCAGGAAAGTAGAAGGTGACTTAGTGTGTGTGTGTGTGTGTGTGTGTGTGTGTGTGTGTGTGTGTGTGTGTGTGTGGTGTGTGTGTGTGTATGTGTGTGTGTGTTTTCACTTTGTTGTGCACAAGTAGGTCTTTGAGGTTATTACTGTCTTAAAGAGTAATCATGGGTTTGGTCTCAAAGGCAGGTTTATGATCTACAATGTGCCAGTTGATTTGAACATTTTACTTGAAAATATATTATTTGTAAGAATCTACATTTAGTGCCTTTAAATTTTGAATTGTAGAGAAATTTGCTGATTCTCATGCACAGAAAACATTTGTCATTGCTGAAACAGCACCAGGAACAAATCCTTTGTTTAAAATGTACATTATCTGTGGCTTCATTTTTTCATATTAAAAAAAAAATGTTAAAATCTGGGTTATATATATTTAACTCTTAGAAATGTGTAGTGTTATAGATGGTGTTGTTTAGTGAATTTCCTTTGAAGAAACGACTGATTCAGTTAATGTGAACTTTGGAGGGGCCCATTTTTGATTTATGAACAATGGAGAACAGCAACAAAGTGGGGCCTGAATAGCTCAGTTAGAGCGCCGGACTTGTGATCCTTGTGATCCTGGGGGTGTGGGTTCAAATCACGGCTGGGGCATTTCTGTACAGGGATTTATCTCTCGGAGTTAACATTGGTTCTGACTCTTTTTCCCGAAAAGTCCTTCAAATAAGACTATAAAAAAGTGAGGTTCTGTGAGGAATACATGTATAACATCGTGCACATATGTGTAAATTGACAGTAGTGCCGTCTGTTCAAGGGCTTTCATTGTTTTGCTTTTTTTTTGTAAGCGCAAATCGTACATCAGCTAATGTATGTTTCCCTTCCGATTTGTGGGATTTATCTGTTGATAACATTGGTGAAGACTGCCCTGTACTTTCTTCTGTGTGAGCAGTGTTTCTCAGAATCCCTTTATAGGTCATTAGATTTTAACATCTGTTAACATAGTGTCCATTCTGGCCTAGTTTTTCCTTCCCACGGGTAACCATCTAGCTTTCTATGTAAAAATTACTCTTTTCATTTTCATTTTCCCAGTTTGATCCAAGTTTATCAGTGATTTCATATAACCATTTAATTATTGGTGTTAAATGAATAAATAATTAATCATTCTCCGGAACAATTTTTCTCCCCAGAGATCTTTTCCTTTTACTTTTCTGTCTGTAGTTTTTCTGCAGTCCTGTATGAAAGCGTCTGTGATTGCATTTCAGTTAGCTTGGTCATCCTCTTCTTGTCCCTGAACACTATGAGAGTCACTCTAGGGCACCACACTGAAAGACAGATCACCAGTATTCCTAGTTCCATACTAGGTTTGGTTCACTGCCAATGCATTTCCTGTCCGTTGTAAAATGATGCCAGTCCATTGTTTTCAGTTCACGTCTCCCTCCTTGCACAGTTCCGTGGAGGATTGTTTTGCACAGAATGGGATGATGATGCCAGTCCATTGTTTTCAGTCACCCCCACCGTCTCCCTCCTTCAACAGTTCCGTGGAGGATTGTTTGAGCAAGGCCACAGAATGGGATGACATGGCCACACTGACATGCTTTCTTTTCCTGAGTGATGGCAGTAGTTCATGATGCGGTCCCATGTGCTGTTGAAATGTTTTGACGCAGTAGTTCTTCAGTGATATGATGAGAATATCTGACATTTAGTATCTATGTGATAAGACATTTCCATCTTCTTAGCTGCCAGAGTCTGTGTGGCATGCCCACAAGAAAATGGAATTGACCAGTGTAGGCAACAGCCTGATCCTCAGTTTCATGGATATTTCAGAGTCGTTTCATACTGGATTTAGTCTGCACTGCGCTGGTATTTTCTTTGCTGCGCTTGAGAGGACCTCCGGTGTGGATTCCTCATTGCTACTGGTGGATCACAGACACATGAAGTGTTGAACAGTTTCTACCTTCTGTCCATGGGCAGTTATCTCAGAACTGATGGTGATGTTGTGTCTGGTCATCAGTTCCACTTCTTGATGCTCAAGTCCATGCCAGAACTTGTTGGGTTGTGTGTGTGTGTGTGTGTGTGTGTGTGTGTGTGTGTGTGTGTGTGTGTGTTGTGTGTGTGTGTGAACAAGTGTGTGTGTGTGTGTGTTTGCAGTCTTTGAACAAGCATGGCATGTCCATGCTCGATCACAGCTGCCAGGCCATGTTATCAGAAAAGATTGAAGATGGGTGATGGTCCTCCTGGGATGCTGACTGTGAAAAAACATCATTTTCATCAGCGCCAGTGATGATGCATCACAGAAATGTATTGAAAAGTGGGGGAGATAGAAGCAGCCCCAATGAGCCCTGATGAACTCCGACTGTCCAGTAACACCCTGCATCAGCATTAGGCAGGTTGCTTAGGGATACTGCTGCTGGATGGTGTTAAGTTTTTGCCCCAGTAAATCTCCTCATAGTAACCCATAGTGCCTGCTTCTGGACTCTGTTGATTGCCTTCTGGAGGGCTATGAAGAAAATTGTTTTTATGAAGGGGGTGTGTAGGTGAAGCTCTCTTTGATGGTACTTTTGTCTTTGTGGAATCCAGCCTGTTCTTCAGCAGTAACAGTGCCTGCTTGTGGCTGTAATCAGTTCAGGTGGTGGTGATCACTACCGTCAGTACCAGTGTCTGCTTCTGTAAACATCCTGGTTCTTCACGACAATACAGTCTTTGGCTGTGGTACTGCCCTGTCCATCATGGTGATGCTTTAGTTTTGCCGAGAGTGAAAAAGCAAGGTGTTTTTATTCCCTTGCTGTATTGGCTTTAGCAGACGGTGGAAGGTGTAATCTTGTATCTTTAACAGTCTCGTCATATTCAAAGGCTGGTTCTAACAGTGGCACAGGTGACCGTGGTTCAGTTTGCTTTAACACAGCACTTAACTCCAAGACACACTTGTCGTCTTTAAATCTTACATCATCACATCTTAATGCATGGATTGTTTGAGCCCTCTGACCAGACAGCAGGGCTCCAACAACATAACCAGTCTAAGGGTCAGCTGCTTAAGAGTCATCTTTCCTACGTCCTGACCAACCAGCTAAGTATTGTAGTACACTATCCACGTCCCATGTATTTTGATATTTTTGGGAATGGAGGGTCTTTCTTCAACAGCCCTTTCACCAGACGACACACTAATGGGTGATGACTGCCTTCTGCTTCGGTGCCTGACCTGTGCAAATAAGCTGAAATTGCACTTCGCGCTAAATTTATTGTACTGTGACTAGCCCCAGAAGCATACATATCCGCAAGAAAATTTATTACATGGACATAATTGGTGTGTTTTATTCCCTTGCTGTCTACAAAAAATTTTCCACCTTTTAATGTAAGAGTCATACACTTTTTCTGGGTAGACTGTCTCCAAGAGCTCATAACCAAGTCAGTGGCCCCACTGCTTAGACTAGAGCTGGATTAGAGAGCACCTGAGATCCTGCAGACTAGCAGGTGAAGCCTCTTCTGCTGGATCAGGCGATGACTGCTTCTGGGTGGCTGGGGAGATGCAGCAGGTTCTTTCTGCAGGTCAGACACACTGGCTCTGCTGCCAACAGTCATAACAGTACTGGTTACCATGGCTGAGTCGGCCAATCTGGGACTACCAGTACACCTGAACTCTGATCCCTCTGCACCTTCTGGAGAAATCAGGTGACAATGATGAAACCTGGAGGAAAAGCATAGAAATTTGTCTCTCCAAGTTGCACTGAAAGATGAATCTTTTCATTTGTGCATTCAGCCTTGAAGAGACAAACAAAGCTGTGTCAGGTGCTGCATTCAGCTGTCTAAGAGCAGCTTGCAGAAGACCACTGATCAACTTCCATTCAGTGTCCAGATTTACCTTCCTGGATTCTGCATCAGCCACCACATTTTCCGCTCCTGCTATGTGGGCTGCACAAACAAAGATATCATGTTCAGTGCACCAAGACCAGATATCCAACATTAAATTGTTACAGGAATCAGAGTGAGATGTACCCATGTGGTTTAAGCGTGCAATGGCTGTGGTATTGTCCAGCATGAACATCACATGTTTCCCTTGAAGTTGCATCTGAAAAGATTTCAAGGCAAAAAATGTGGCTTTTAATTCCAGGTCATTTATATGAAATGTCCTTTCTGCTGGTGACCACATTCCTCCTAAGACACTCCTGCACACACGCAGCCCCAGCCATAAAGGCTTGCATCAGAATGGATCACAATGTCTGGATCTCTGCAATGGACATCATTGAAAGCATCAGAAATATTGTCAATCCACCATGTCAGCTCCTTTTTTCCAGCTTTAGATATCTCCATCACCTGGTCAAAATGTCCTTTGCTTTTCTTCAGAGCTCTACACTTATCTTTTTCCAACTGCCTGTAATGGAGCGGCCCAAATTTAACAGCGGGAAAACTGGCCACTATATTAACCCAATAATTTTTGCCAAATCTCATACATTTATCTCAGCTGCCTTATACAGGTTCTTGCAGCTTAGAAGCATTTCCTCTTTCCTTTCTAGGGTTAAAGTGACCGTCATTGAGACAGAGTCAGTGATCACTCCTAAATACTGAATCACAGTAGTTGGTTGAAAAACTGACTTTGTGGGATGTACAGTGAATCTGAGCTTATGCAATGTGTCCAGTATGTCCATAACATTTTCCTGGCACTGTCACTTTGAAATGCCCATAAGCAAGGAATCATCCAAGAAAGCCAGGGAGATATGTCCTTTCAATCTCAAGGTAGCAAAAACTGGCTTCGTGATTTTCGTAAACAAACGTGGTGCCAGTGCCAACCCATTTTTTGAGCGCATTGTATAAAAAAAAAAAAAAAAAAAAAAAAAATCCTTTCCATTTGAATCTCAACAGCTTTTTGTGTTCCTTGCAAATAAGTACAGAGTAGTAGGCCTCTTTCAAGTCCAATGATGCCATGTAGCAGTTTTTGCTGACCAGAGCCAAGGCTGTAGCCAAAGTGTCCATTTTAAAATGGTGACCGGTTATTTCTTCATTTACATGTTATTTCTTCATTTACACCTTTTAGGTTTAGGGTTATTCTCTGTGATCCATCTTTTTTCTGCCAAGGGAAGATTGGTGATAACACTTCTCCATGAGTATGCTCACACTCTATTATAACTTTTTCCTAACCAATTTGTCATTTCCTCATCAATAACAGCTGTGTCTGCAGCATTCATTCTGAATGAATTAAACTGGACATGACAAAGTAGCTAAGTCTTCCAGATTACAGTCAGTCTTAATTTCAGCACCTGTCACCGATTTCAGGATGTTAGGATCTGATGTCAGCTTAACTCAATTTTCTGTAAATTTAGCCAATCTTCCTGCTTCAAACTCTTGTGCTTCCAGTGTCAGCAACTGAACAATGCTATCTAACTGTGCATCAAAATCACATTCCTCAGTTACTGAGACCAAAGACGTACTGTCTTTGCTGAGACTGAGAGAAGCTATCCTGTGGTTGTTGCACCCTTGGGGAAAACTGTTGTAGCGGAGCCCCTGTGTCTGTTGCTTTGTGTACTGGCAGCCCCTACGTCTGGCTGGGAAATGCTTGTTTGAGACGGCCCCCTAAAAAAGCCCTTTCTGTTGCTGTCATTTCCGTCATACTGGGGAGCGAGGAAATTTTTTTTTTTTTTTTCCCCTTTTTCCCAGCAGGCAAGGCCTTGTAGCCTGTCTTCTCCATTTCATTGATGTCTTTAAGGGTGGAAGTAAGATGTCCCCAAACAAATGTACCGTACTGTCAATCGTTTCATTGCACAAGCGCAGATTGATCAGTGGATGCATCGCTCGGCGATGGAATAGGGATGACTCATGCATGGCATGTCATAGCAATGCAATTGCATCTGTGCAGTTCGGCATCAGGTCTGCATTTTGTCGCAAAGCCTTGTTCTGGTCTGCCATGCGGGCAATCGTGGTTGTGGTTGAGAATGGCATGCTGAGCGTGTACGATCTTCAGATCCAATTTGCGTGGATTTGTTGAAAGTTTTGGACCATACCTCCTTGTTTACCAATGTCCAGCACAACTAATTTTGCACAATTTTCCATTTGATTGTGAGCCTCAGTTTCTCCCTCTGGACCTTTTCACTCAACTTTCAGCTAAAATTCCCATTGACTATTGTTGCCAAACCACCACTGACCTTTGAATTTAGCATTTCTCCATGATCTTGGTTTTCAGGGTCATCTTCCACTTTTCATTCAAAATTTTTTGGCAGACCGACAGTTTCAGGTCCGGGTTGGCACCACTCTCTCTGATGTTCATGAGCAGGAGTTGGGTGTTCCACAAGGGAGCATACTGTCTCCTGCCCTCTTCAGCATCAAGATTAACAACATTGTCAAGTCAGTTCAGCAGGGTTCAGACTGCTCATTGTTTGTGGATGATTTTGCTGTCTACACAACTGGAAGCCTGTACCCGAGTGTCCAGCGCAGACTCCAGCATTGTGTGGATAAAATTCATCAGTGGGCGGATGAAAACGGCTTCACTTTTTCTCCTACGAAGACACAGTGCATTCACTTCCATAATTTTCGTCAGTTTTTTTTTTTTCCAGATCCTGAAATCAAAATAGGGAAATCTCCCATTCCAGCTGTCACAGAGGCCAAATTCCTCGGAGTTATTTTTGACCAAAAACTCAACTTTCTCAGCCACATTAAACACCTCAAAACCTCTTGCCAGAAAGCTCTGAATATTCTGCGGGTCGTAGCACACACTGACTGGGGCGCTGATAAGAAAAACTTTGCTGCACCTCTACAGAGCCTTGGTCCATTCCAAACTGGGACTGGTTGTGCTGTGTACGGCTCTGCCAGACCATCGTATCTAAAAACTCTTGGACCCTATCCACCAACAAGGGCTTCGTCTCTGTCTTGGAGTATTCCGCACCACCCCTGTGTACAGCCTGTACGCAGAGGCAGGTGAACCTTCACTGTCCACCGCAGGCTGAAACTGTCTTTGAATTACTATATCAGACTGTTTCTCGGGAACCGGAAAACCCTGCCTATGACTGTGTCTTTGACCCTCAGTTTCAAAAAGCAAATTCGAAAACAACCAGAACTGTATTCCGCCGTTTGGTCTTCGTATGCAGCCTCACGTGTGGAATGCAGGTCTAGACCTAGGAGTTGTGTCCGATTTTTCCAAGTTTCCAGATCAACTTCCATGGACCTTTTTCACACCAGAGATTCGTTTTGATCTTGCAGCTTTTCTCAAAGAGTCCACCAGCTCTCTGGCATACAAGGCATTGTATGCTGACCTCTGTTCGAAATTCTCATCCTATCAGAAAATTTTCACTGACGGTTCGAAGTCTGAAGATGGAGTGGCCTGTGCAGCCTATTGCCCTGGTGCTCCTTCTCAAATACTGTTAGAGCATATTCCTTCAGATGCGTCTGCTAACTCTGCTGAACTTAAAGCTCTGGTTCTAGCACTGAGGATAATCTCACAATCTACGAGAGGGACTTTCTGGTTTTGTCGGATTCACTGTCAGCTTTGGAGGCCATAGCTGGCCGCAACCTTCAGCATCCCGAACTTTTACACTTTTTTTTTTTTTTAACTTTTTAAGTTGACAGCGGATGGTTACAACATTCTTCTGGCTTGGGTTCCTGGTCATGTTGGCATTGGAGGGAACGAAATGGTGGATCGTTTGGCCAAGAATGCCACAAGAGAAACTGTCAAACACACCTATCCCCTGCTCTGATTTGAAACCCAAAATTAATGATTATGTCAGAGACCTCTGGCAGGAGGATTGGAATACACAGACGGACAACAAGCTCTTTCAGATCCGTCCAAACCTTAAGGTTCCTCTCATCTTCGTCTGGTGGTTGTAAAGAAGAAACAGTTCTGTGCCGGCTGCACACCGGCCATTCGTATTTTACCCATTCCTACCTTTTAAAGAGTGAAGAAGCTCCTTGGTGCATTCCGTGTCATGTGCCACTCACAATGAAACATATTCTTTTAGAGTGTTGGATTTGCACGATGTGAAACACAAACATTTTACAGCAGATTCCATGAAAACCTTGTTCAGAGATGTTCCGCCTGACGCGATCTTTGAGTTCTTGAAAGAGGTAACATTTTTCATCGGATCTGAGATTTTACAGTGGAAAGATTTTTAACAAAGTTTTGGATGAGATTTTAGACAATGTCTTTTAAAGATTTTTGTGGATGAATGACCTGTGAGTTGGTTTTGGCGTGGTGACAGCCCTGATATGCCCTTTGCGGTCGGCTGGGCTATAAGCACTATATACATTTTATCTTATCTTATCTCTATTTGATCCTCTCTAAACAAGAACATCGCGTTCATCATATTCAAGGTCAGAATGTTTCCACTCATGTGTCCGGCATCGAGTTTACATTTTAAGGAAGTTCTCAAAAGAGTTTCAAATTCATCAAACCTCTTTTCCCATTTCGCATCCAAACTTTGAGCTACATCTTAAAGCCTGCCCTGTGTTTACTCCAATCTGGAAATCTCAAGTCCCTACTTCAATGGCAGGCCTTTCATCTTGATCATGTGAGGCCATGGTGCCAGACTCAGTACCGGTACCAAGCTGAAAGTCGGCAATTACTGTTTTGTTGATCTGAACAGCAACACAAAATCTGGCTGATAAAAAGTCACTGAAAGGACTCAGCCTTGCTATCTTTAACCGATAAAGTTAAGAAAGAATATGTAGGAATGGACTGACCTTGTGAAACAATGATCTCTCTCTTTTTTGGCGGAAAAAGCATGTGTTTTGTCTCTGGCATGATACAGGCATCACTGGCTAGATGCACGCACATCACATCTCATGTCATTGTGAATGACCAATCACTAGACGATTCATTTACTATAGGGTTTATGCCATTTGATAGGCCCACAGATCCTTATAGTTTCCACCTTTTAGAAATGATTTTGCTGGTGCCTCCCGCTTTTCTGTCCTAGCTGATTAATGTCAGAAAAGCAAAAAAGAGCACAAATGAGTTTCAAGATTAGAAAGCGTTATATGAAAATGCCTACCACACTCACATCAACTATTTGTGTCTTGAAGGACTTGCAGGTCAATGTGCGGGTTGTGATAATACTGCATTCTTTAAATTAAATCCATCTCTGCACTAGAGTTTCTCTCTGGCTTGTACAGGTGGACTGAGTGTGTTACAGTGTGACTAATGTATGCATTATGCATTATGACTGATGTGTGTAGTGTGACTGATGTGTGCATTGTGACTCAGGGTGTATGACTGGTGTGTGTGCTATGACAGTGTTGCACTCTTTGAATTGAATCCAGCTCTGCGCGGTATTATTCTGGTGTGTGTGGGTGGACTGATACGTGTGTTGTGTGTTGTGTGTATTGTCACATGTGTGTATTGAGACTGACGTTTGTATGGAGACGGATGTGTATAGTGTGACTGATAAGTGTGCTATGACAGTATTGCACTCTTTGAATTGAATCCAGCTCTGTGTGCGTGTTTTTCCTGGCGTGTGGTAGTGGACTGATGTATGTATTTTGACTGTTGTGTGTATTGTATTGTAACTGATATGTGTATTGTGACAGATGTGTGTATTGTAACTGATGTGCATATTGTCACTGATATGTGGATTGTCACTGATGTGTGTATTGTGACTGATGTGTGTGTGTGTGTTGTAACTGATGTGTGTATTGTCACTGATGTGTGTATTGTGACTGATGTGTGTGTGTGTGTGTGTGTGTGTGTGTGTGTGTGTGTGTGTGTGTGTGTGTGTGTGTGTGTGTGTGTGTGTGTGTGTTGTGACTGATGTGTGTGTGTGTGTGTGTGTGTGTGTGTGTGTGTGTGTGTGTGTGTGTGTGTGTTGTGACTGATGTGTGTATTGTGACTGATGTGTGTATGTGTAACTGATGTGTGTGTGTAACTGTGTGTGTGTGTGTGTGTGTGTGTGTGTGTGTGTGTGTGTGTGTGTGTGTGTGTGTGTGTGTGTGTGTGTGTTGTGACTGTGTGTGTATGTGTGACTGATGTGTGTGTGTGTGACTGATGTGTGTGTGTGTCTGTGTGTGTGGTGTGATGTGTGTGTGTGTCACTGTGTGTGTGGCTGATGTGTGTATTGTCACTGTGTGTGTGTATTGTGACTGTGTGTGTGTTGTGACTGATGTGTGTATTGTCACTGATGTGTGTATTGTGACTGTGTGTGTGTGTGTGTGCTGATGTGTGTATTGTCACCGTACTGCCCACATTGAAATGAATCCATCTCTGTGCCAATGTTTCTGAAGCAAGTGCTGGTAAACTGATGCAGACATTGTGATTCTGTTGCACAGGGGACCAGGGAACAGGGGAGCAGCCCCGCCAACCAAGTCCAGGACCATCAAGAAGGGGCCATCAGAGTCCTCGCTTCTCCCCATACATCCGGACTGGTAATGATGGTGCTGCCGGTCAGAGGACCCGGGCCTCTAGGGTAGGTCCCCCGGCTGCTGCCGTAGGTCAGTTAGGTGCAGACAATCATGGAAATGACTCCACTACATACAGCATGCACAACCAGTCAGACAGCACTATGGAGTTAGCGACTGTTTCGCAGTCCGCTCCAACACACAGCCACACAGTCACACAGACAGACAGCATGGGGTCCACCTTGGTGCTAGAGGCAGCAGCACTCTGCCCCTGCCCAATGATGAACCCCAGGGGTTAATCACGGGGCTAGAGGACACCATCCCTCTGCCCAGTGGTGAACCCCAGGGGTCCACCTTGGTGCTAGAGGTCAGCAGCACTCTGCCCAATGATGAACCCCAGGGGTTAATCACGGGGCTAGAGGACACCATCCCTCTGCCCAGTGGTGAACCCCAGGGGTTAATCACGGGGGCTAGAGGACACCATCCCTCTGCCCAATGATGAACCCCAGCCATCAACATCCACCGCTAGGTCCCCAGGGCAGCAGCCATGGCGGGTGCTTTCACCCGCCGCCACTTCCCCTGTGCCTCTCTTGTCCTCCACTGTCATGTCTGAGTCATGTCATGACCAGGTTAGGGAGTGGGAGGTAGAAGGGATGGAGGTGGTAGAGGAGTGGGAAGAGAGGGAGGAAGAAGATGCAGCAGGAGGGAGGGAGGAGGGAGGGGGATGGTAGATGTAGAGGGTGTGACAGATGCAGGGCAAGATAGGGAGGGGAGGGGGGTGGCAGTGTTAGGGCAGGATGTGGGAGAGTTAGGTCATCAGTCCCCACCTGCAGAAGATGCACCTACACCACCTGTGGTTGTGGATGAGGGGGCAGACCATCAGCCCCCTCCACAGGTGCAACCAGTACCACCTGTAGTTGTGGTCCAGGGGGCAGTCCATCAGCCCCCTCCGCCCCACCAGCACCACCTGTGGTGTGGTCCAGGGGGCAGTCCATCAGCCCCAGCACCAGCACCCGGTGGTTGTGGTCCAGGGGGCAGTCCATCAGCCCCTCCGCAGGCCCCACCAGCACCACCGGTGGTTGTGGTCCAGGGGGCAGTCCATCAGCCCCCTCCGCAGGCCCCACCAGCGCCACCGGTGGTTGTGGTCCAGGGGGCAGTCCATCAGCCCCCTCCGCAGGCCCCACCAGCACCACCGGTGGTTGTGGTCCAGGGGGCAGTCCATCAGCCCCCTCCACAGGCCCCACCAGCCACCACCGGTGGTTGTGGTCCAGGGGGGGCAGTCCATCAGCCCCCTCCACAGGCCCCACCAGCACCACCGGTGGTTGTGGTCCAGGGGGCAGTCCATCAGCCCCCTCCACAGCCCCCCCACCAGCCCACCGGTGGTTGTGGTCCAGGGGGCAGTCCATCAGCCCCCTCCACAGGCCCCACCAGCACCACCTGTGGCTGTGGTAGGGGGGGCAGCCCAACAGCCCCCTCCACAGGCCCAACCACAGGGGCCTAGGCAAGACCAGCCTGCTCCGGCAGTAGGAGAGAGCCACTGTTGCGCCGCTCAGGGCCGTGTCAGAAGGCCCCCTGACCGGTATCAGTCTGTCGATTTCAGAACAGACGCCTATTTAAGGCGCCAGGAACGGAACAGGAGGAGGAGGGCCCGGCGTTAATCGTCGCCTCCTGTTTCAGGCTACAACATCTGCCATGTTCCTGAGGTGGCCGTAAAGAAGAAAGTCTTGTGCAGATGGTGGGGGTTTGATGTAGGTCAGAGATATTTAGGCCAGGGTTAAGAGTTGTCATGTAGAGGGTATAGTGAACAAAGGGTAAATCTAACAGTTCATAGCGTAGTTAACTTTAAAGGGATGGGAGTAGATAGTTTGTGTAGAGAAAAAGATTTAGTCTTTAAAGTATGTTTGTATTGATGGTGTTGCTGTATTAACCTTGTTTCTTATTGTATAATCAGTTCTGTAGTGTTTTGTCTCTTTATTTTGATGGGCACAGCAGTAATACTTTTAGGAGCGCTAGTGTTGTAAATTTTTGTTGCTGCGTAATAGTTGTGATACAATAATTATAATTTGATGTATTGAAAAATTCCTATTTATTAGTTTGGTGCTGATAAGATCAAAGTACCAATGAAAAAGAAAAGGAAACTTTTTCTATAGAATAGCCTGAAAAAAAGTAGATATGTGTATTCATGACCAGCAGCAACTATTAGATTGAAATTTGAATCAGCATTGTGTAGGAAATGGCCCGGGCATTAGGTATAGGTTGAATATTAGGGTCAGGTAGGGATAGGTCATGATAGGTAGTTTAGGTTAGCTCAGGGAGACCGGCAGCACCACATTTAAAATTTTGTACATTTAAATTCTGTATTTGCTCTTTTTTCAAGTGACGTTATTGGTTTCTGTGTATGTGGCTTCTATGTATTTGTTCATCGTTTTTCTAGTGGACATGAAACATATTTGATTGTTAAACGTTTATGTAATTAAAGATTCCTCTAATACTTACTTTTTTTTCAATTCATATTTTTAGAAAATGCGTTGATGTTTTCTTTCTTTCTGTCTTTAGTTTAACTTATTATTCCTGATGGGTTCTAGAATCTCGTTTATAAAATAGTATACACACAGATGTACACACACACATACACACACACACCCACGCAAGCACACGCATGCATGCACGCTCCCACGCTCCCTTGCTCCCTCCCTCACACACACACACACACACACACACACACACACACACACACACACACACACACACACACACACACTTTTTATCTGTCTGTCTGTCTCACACTGAACATGCTCTGAATACACAAGGCACACCACATGTTGGCACTGCACCTTATTTCTCTGATCTTGTGACCATGTACACACTCCCTCTGACTATGTTCTTCTGACTTGCAAACTTGTTCAGCAAAACCATTTCATGGATGAGATGTTTACGTACTTAGTTGTGTTCCAAAACCACTGTTAATGTTTCCACTCTTCATCTGAGTACTCCCTGTTCTTGGGGAATCCATTCTGCTCTCCTTCTCACCTCCCCAAACTTAACTTTGTTGTCTTGCCTGTCTCTCGTCTCCCCCCCCCCCCCCCCCCCCCCCCCCCCCCCCCCCCCCCCTTCCCCCTTCTGGTCTTTTCCCAGATTCC
This sequence comes from Conus betulinus, assembly GCA_016801955.1. Taxonomy (NCBI): domain Eukaryota; kingdom Metazoa; phylum Mollusca; class Gastropoda; order Neogastropoda; family Conidae; genus Conus; species Conus betulinus. The sequence continues at coordinate 52,044 of JADBJO010010122.1, forward strand.
AGATTCCACTCATTTTCCACGTCTTTTTATTAAGTTTAACCCTCATTTGGCAGGCATCTGTTCACACCTGTCGAATCTCCATTTCTTGCATTGTCCACTCAGCTGTTTTGTTTTGAAATCCACATTCCAGTCTGACCATTCATCCTGACCCTCTGCTAATCCTGTTCTCGCTTCACTTGTCACTTGTCGCCAGTCTCTTCCGCTCTGTTTTCTGATTTTCTGACTCCAGCTGCCAGGTTTTGTTTCCCTTCCACAGGGTATGGATTTTTGAGGATGCGCCTTTCCCTTCCCAGACCCACCTCTGCACGTCTACATCTGACCCTGGCTACTAATTCTTATTACTACCTTTCTTTGCATTTTGACTTTTTTAATCCACTGAATGTGTATTACATTTTTTACCCCAACCACCATCTCACTTGTCACCCCCCAACCCCTATGCGTCCACCCACTGTTCTTCATAATGTTGTCTTCCAATTGTCACTAACTCATTTTACTGCCCTGCAGTTAATCTACTGAACGTATGTTACATTTCACCCCAACCACCATCACTTACCCAACCCCTATGCGTCCACCTTTTGTTATTATACGGCCATAGTATTAGTATACCCCCACTGTTCTTCATAATGTTGTCTTCCCATTGTTGTTAACTCTTTCTGCCCTGCAGTGGGCACACCCCCTTTCAGTCGCCTTCCCTGATTCACACTATAATAACTTCTGTCTCCTCTCATCTTTTCCTTTTTTTTTTTTTTTTTAAAGAGAGAAGAAAAATCATGCCTGTCATTTGCATTTATTTTCATTTTTACCCCTTTTCACTCTTTCCAGTTTTTGATTTTGAAAAAAAAAAAAAATCTGAACTCTTGCTTTTCCCATATAACTGTTTTCTTCTCAGTTATGGTTCTATTGTTTCTCCTACAACTATTCCATCTGAAACCCTTTGCCTTTGATTCACTTTGATTCTTGGTTGCATCCTTTACCTGAGTCATTAACAACAAACAAAAGCATTAGTTTTAAAAAGTAAGAAATCTGATAAACCAAAAATTGCAGTAGTTGGATACCAAAACTCAAAACTCTCGCAATAGTTGGACACCCATCACCTTCATTTGGGCAGCTATTTTATCAAGAAAAGTGCCACTTGGTTTTCTCTGTCCCTGACTGTCCATTCAGTGTGGCTTAAAACATAGTTCTCTCTCTCTCTCTCTCTCTCTCTCTCTCTCTCTCTCTCTCAGGCAGCAGTTGTTTTATTCACACAGTTCTGTCCCATGATTCACAATTGGTGTAATACAGTCAGATTTATACCAGCAGAATGTATCTTTTCAACCTCTTTTCAACCACACACACACAACACACACACACACACACACACACACACACACACACACACACACAAATTATCTTTAGTATGGTAATGATACTTGAATGCTGCTCAGCAGAATCTGTTTTTTTTTTCTTTTGTTTTCTTTTCATTTTTTTAAAATTCCATGCTCAGCATCTGGTTTGTCACTTTCTTAGTAAATGTTCAGAAGTCCAACTGCTGAAGAGCTTGGCTGTGATGTCATCAGAAGAGTGTGTGTATATGTGGGCAGGGGTTACTGCCCCCTGTGTTGCCCACAGTTTTTTTGTTAGATTGGCAGCCAGCCTTCAACTTGCATTTATGCGAGTGATGATGATGAGATTTATACTTAGTTTTATCGTTTCTTGTCCACTAGAAAGGCGATGTCATATTTGATTTTTTGTGTTGAGAAAAAAAGTTTCCTATGTTGATTAGGAAGTTCTGGAAGTGTTGTCCTAATGTCATGTCTGTGTCAGTTTGTGTGTAGTTTAAAAAAAAAAAAAAAAAAAAAAAAAACTAAAGAGAATTTAGAAAAAAAAAAAAAAAACTTACAAAAATATAAAAATGAAAAAAAATTTTAAATGACAAAAATAAGAAAAAAAAAGTTTCCTGTATTGATTAGAAAGTTTTGAAAGTGTTGTCTTCGTCATGTCTGTGTCATTGTGTGTAGTAGTTTAAAAAAAAAAAAAAAAAAAAAAAAAAAAATCTAAAAAGAAATTAAAAAAAAAAAAAAAAAAAACTTATAAAAATAAAAATGAAAAAAAAAAATTAAAACATGAAAAAAAAAAAAAAAAAAAAAAAAAATGGTTGCTTGTTAACACACTTTTCTGGTGGTGAGGTAGGAAGACTTTTCGTCTTACCAGTACCCAGATCGCACATGCAGCTTACTAAAGTACCTCGCTGCTGCCATTTGGAGAGGGCCTCATTGAGTGCAGGCACTGGATGGTATGAATGCTCTCCTGCTTGATGCAAAGCTCATGTGTCCAGGCAGATTCTGAGCTTACTGTTGCGTTTATCAATTGTGACCAGAGAATGCATCCAGTCTGTAGGCTGATGACTTTGAAGTGTGGCTTTGGAAATGACTTCACTTTCTTCGGTCTTTCACAGCACCACTGGGGCGTATCACCCGCTAGATACTAGATTTTGAAGGAGCTGGGGATAGGGGGAGGGGAGGGAGGGAAAGGTTAGGGATTGACAGGTGAAGGTATGGGGTTTTTCTGCAGTTTGCAGAAAAAGGTTGTGTATGTGTGTGTCGGAGGGCATGGGAAGGCTGGCGGGGGGGGGGGTGGCATGGGAGACAAGATGAGGTGCTTATAATGGTGAAAACATCATTTGTGTATGTGTTCTCAATGGTAATCACCATGTTGCTATCACAGCACAGCTGAAGGATCAGGCAGTTAAGAGAGCTCAGTGAGAGTACTCTGTGCACAGCACAGCTGAAGAATCAGGCAAGTATAGAGAGCCCAGTGAGAGTACTCTGTGCACAGCACAGCTGAGAATCAGGCAGTATAGAGAGCCCAGTGAGAGTACTCTGTGCAGCTGAGCTGAAGAATCAGGCAGTATAGAGAGCCCAGTGAGAGTACTCTGTGCACAGCACAGCTGAAGAATCAGGCAATTAGGAGAGCTCAGTGAGGTACTCTGTGCACAGCACAGCTGAAGAATCAGGCAGTATAGAGAGCCCAGTGAGAGTACTCTGTGCACAGCACAGCTGAAGAATCAGGGCAATTAGGAGAGCCAGTGAGAGTACTCTGTGCACAGCACAGCTGAAGAATCAGGCAGTATAGAGAGCCCAGTGAGAGTACTCTGTGCACAGCACAGCTGAAGAATCAGGCAGTATAGAGAGCCCAGTGAGAGTACTCTGTGCACAGCACAGCTGAAGAATCAGGCAATTAGAGAGCTCAGTGAGAGTACTCTGTGCACAGCACAGCTGAAGAATCAGGCAGTATAGAGAGCCCTGTGAGAGTACTCTGTGCACAGCACAGCTGAAGAATCAGGCAGTATAGAGAGCCCAGTGAGAGTACTCTGTGCACAGCACAGCTGAAGAATCAGCATTAAGAGAGCTCAGTGCAATTAGCACAGCTGAAGAATCAGGCCATTAGAGAGAGAGTACTCTGTGCACAGCACAGCTGAAGAATCAGGCAGTATAGAGAGCCCAGTGAGAGTACTCTGTGCACAGCACAGCTGAAGAATCAGGCAATATAGAGAGCCCCAGTGAGAGTACTCTGTGCACAGCACAGCTGAAGAGCTGAAGAATCAGGCAGTACTCTAGAGAGCCCAGTGAGAGCTCAGTGAGAGTGTCCTCTGTGCACAGCACATAGCTGCACAGCTGAGAGAATCAGGCAGTATAGCACAGAGAATCAGCCTAGAGAGAGTACTCTGTGCACAGCACAGCTGAAGAATCAGGCAGTATAGAGAGCCTGTGTGTGTGTGTGTGTGTGTGTGTGTGTGTGTGTGTGATTTGTGTTTCTTACAATTCAGATAAAAAGGCTGACAGCAGTTGAAGTTCTTTAATTTCAACAACACAGCATGGAAGAACAGGGGAGGGGGAGGGGGGATGGGGGGATGGGGAATGGGGGGGGGGGGGGGGGGGGGGGGGGGGGGGGGGGGTGGGGGGGGGGGGGGGGGGGGGGGGGGACTGGGGGGGGGGGGGGGGGGGGGGGGGGGGGGGGGGGGAAGGAGGGGAGGGGAGGGGGGGGGGGGGGGGGGGGTGTGTGTGTGTGTGAGTGTGTTATTCACAGGGGCAACATTGTTTTGGGGACATATACTAACTCATTCTGTTTTCTGTGCAGGTGTTGCAAGACTGCTGAGGACGAGGATCTAGGACTATTTTTGGAGGGCCGGTGATGATGATGAGGTAGGTGTGTGTGTGTGTGTGTGTGTGTGTGTGTGTGTGTGTGTGTGTGTGTGTGTGTGTGTGTGTGTGTGTGTGTGTGTGTGCATGCATGCCTACCCCTACGGAAATTCCGTATTTTCTATGGCAATTAACAAAAAAAAAAGTAGCTACGGCAATTATGGAAATTTATTTTTCGTTACGGTAAAAAGATTTTTTTTCAACAAAATTTACTTGAAACAATTGCGAGTTGAAGAAGCAGACGATACTTTTGAAAGCAGAAGCAGAACACCGAATGGTAAAAAGGGACGTAAAGCCCTGTCTTCATCAAGCAGACGAGTAGCGTATGTCTCCAACGGCTTCTGCTATAGAGGGACGTTAAACTCAGTTATTCAAGCAAACGATGCTTTTGAAAGCGGAAGTACTAAACCGATATCGCAAATAATTGAAGTTTTGAGAAACATGGCTTCTATACAAGAGAAAGCGAATGGATGTGCCAACTGGTGATGCCAATGAACCTGCATCAAAAAGTCGTCAGCCGTCACAGAAGTTCCTGGACAAATACAGTGGCAAATTTCCCTTCATTGTGAAATTAGACTCTGACGATTCAAAAGCAAAGTGCGTGATTTGTGACAGCGCATTTTCTGTATTAAAACATGGCGGTAAAGTTTTGTCTTATTCTATGCATAGGTTGAGCTGATGATGACACCCTGACCAACTCTTTCCACAAACTGTTTCAAAAGAAAAAAAATGAATGCTACTGATTTTGAGTCTGTGCTACTGAAATTTGAAATCAGTGCTACTGAAATTCTTTTTTAGGGGTAGGTGTGTGTGTGTGTGTGTGTGTGTGTGTGTGTGTGTGTGTGTGTGTGTGTGTGTATTTACAGAGATAACATTATGTTGGGTTTCTGCATACCTTTGTTGTGTTTTCTATGTAGTGTCTCAGGATGACAACAGACAGTAGACAGAGAGAGAGAGCTGAATGTGAGATGAGTGTGTGCATGTGTCTTTGTTTTTGAGGTAGAGAAGGATAGAAGTGGATGGGGAGACAGAGGTGTTAGGGAAGAAGGAAAGGGAGGCAAGGGAGGGGGGGGGGGGGGGGGGGGGGGGGGGGGGCTGGAGAGGGGAGAGGAGGGAAGAAGAAGAAGGGAGGGTGACAGGGGGAGGGGAAGGTGTGTGTGTGTGTGTGTGTGTGTGTGTGTGTGTGTTATTGACAGGGGCAACATTTAGGGGGCATACTACTAACTCGGTGTGTTTTCTGTGCAGATGTCGCAGGACTGCTGAAGAAGACATTGGACCACTTGAAGGGTTGGAGATGAGGTGATGGGTGTGTGTGTGTGTATGAATGCAATGTGTGTGTGTGTGTATGTGCATATGTGTGTGTTTGGTATTTACAGGGATAACATTGTCGTTGGATTTCTCTGTTGATTGTGTTTTCTGTGCAGGTGTCTCAAGATGACTGCAGGCATTGGACAGAGAGGAGTCCAACCAAGTGCGGGCATTAAAAGGCGACCTCCACCCGCCTCCAAAATCCAAGCCGTCTGCACCTGCAGGCAAGTCTGTCTGCGGGTCTGATGAACAAAGGGTCTGGTGAACGAAACAAAGCTGTCCATCTTCAAAGCAAAATTTTGGATCACCTAAGGCGGTAATTTATTTTTTTTTTTCTGTTCTTTTTTTCCTACGGCCGGAATCCACCTCTTCATTTTTTGGCACTTTACACTGTCCTCTTCATCTGCAAAAAAAACCCCAAAAAGCGGAAGAAGAAAAAAAAAAACACTATTTCCACAACTAGCTTTTTTTTTTTTTTAGTAGGCTGTCTTTTTATGACCACTGTCTTTTTTCTTTTTTTTTTTTTTTTTTTTTTTTTTTCATAAGCGATCTCTCACACACCATGCATAGTCTGTCTGTTCTCTTACAAATGGACATATTTTTGCTGATTTTAATGTTTTGCTGTTTGATACAAAGTGTCTGGGTTTGTACATGTTCTAAGGTGTGGTATACTGACACTCTCACTCTCATAATGTGCTGCATATCATACAAAGAGAACAAAAATGATGAAAAACAAAAGACTGTTTATTACTTCCTTTTCTTTCAGTTCCCCCCCCCCCCCCCCCAAGTCATTTTCATACATGTCACCTGACATTTTTTTTGTCAAATTGGTAAACTGAGTAGGTTTATATGACGAGGTATGTAAGTACTAGAACATACACTGCAGTATAGTGCAACAGACTTGTGGATAAAGGAGACAAAAGGAGGGACACAGATAGAGAAAGGGAGGGAGAAAGGGGGAGGAGGAGAGAGGGGGGGGGGGGGGGGGGGGGGGACAGACAGACAGACATGCAGGCAGACAGAGTGACAAAGACAGAGAGGGTTGGGGAGATACAGTGTGTGAGTAAGTGTGTGTGTGTGTGTGTGTGTGTGTGTGTGTGTGTGTGTGTGTGAGGAATAGAGAGAGAGGAGAGAATGTTTACAGAGAGACAACGAGAGCGACAAGCATATAAAACTCATATACATAGTTATGTCACCATATACTTAAACCATAGCAGTAATAGAACAAACAAGCAAGCAAACAAACAAGCAAAGAGAAATAAGTTTATCCATAATGAATGCATATGTAACCAAGATAAGTATCTAACATCTGTTAGTTTGAGTTTGCAGTGTAGGAAAAATCTTGTGTCTTTGGTAGCTTCTTTAGCTATGGACTATGCTGATTTGTCTAATTCATATCCAAATTTTCTATGTCAAAATCTTCCTTAATAAATGCTGTTTGATACTTTTTGGTTTTAAATCAAAGTCCTTTGCATCACAAGGGAGTGGGGATGTTTCAGGTTCACCGCGCTCTATCCACTGCACCCACTCTTGAGGGATTGAGTTGACAAGAGTGTTATACTCAAACAGAAATGTTTGCTTTGTTTAAACTGATTATATTTTGTACTTCTTCCAGAGAAAACAGTCTCTTTTCATTGTAATGGATGATGTTTTTTCATTTGATCGATTTTTTTTTTTTCCAGTTTTGAAAGAAAATAACTTTCTTTTTGTTCTTAATCATAGAATTGTTGAGCAGGAGCTGAGAATGGAAAATTATTACAGTTGATTTCATTAGGCCCTGTAACAGTTTTGCTGTTGAGATAGGTTACCAAAAGGTTTCTCCAGAACTCATTGTTTATCCTATCAAGGACTTTCATTTCTTTGGACCTAGCATTTAAATGAAAAACACCAGATCCACAGGCAATCTTTTGGAAATGCCACATGGGTATGAACTTCAGTTTTCATGAACTCATGAACTTCACTGTTCTACAGTTTCCCAATCCACTGCAAACACACAAATGTTTCTGGAATTGAATTATGTTGATCATGCTTCCATCATCAATATCAGATTCCATTGTTGGTCTTTTAACCTTTTCAGATGCTTTTCTGTTGCCAAACCTTTTCTGCCACAGAAATTTATACAACATTGTGTTCATTTTATTTAAGACCATTTTCTGCCACAGAAATTTATACAACATTGTGTTCATTTTATTTAAGACCATTTTCTGCCACAGAAATTTATACAACATTGTTTTCATTTTATTTAAGACCATTTTTGGGATGCCAGCAGATTGCATAACATAGACCAACTGGCCGATCAAAAAGGTTTTTATCACAATGACCTTACCCTGGATACTGAGACCCCTCTTTTGCCACTTTTTTTTTTTTTTTAATTAATTCTTTAATTCGTTCAGTTTTATCTTTCCAATTATCTTCTATATTTCTTGCTATTTTTTTTTTTGGTTTCAAAATAAATGCCAAGAACTTTTATTTTCTGTACTGTAGTGAATGGCCATTTTTTGTTCTTTTCTCTGTCTTCCCATTTCTACTGCCTTCGTTTTAACTTATTTAATTTGAGACCAGATATTTCCTGAAAAGAAGTTGATATTTCCAGTGATCTGGTCATATCGTGGTCAATCCATCACTGCCAGGGGCGGAGCCATTGCTCATATGTTTTAAGGCATTGGTCATTTCTGTTAGTGTAATCACTCCCTCACAAGATGCAGCTTCCTCTTCATTGAGTCGTAGAACATTTTCGTTTTGTAAAAATAAATTTGTTTCCTCCCTGACATCATGTGCCACTGTGGTCTGATTGCATAATGCTGTGAAGAATGATACCTGTTGTTCCAGTATTCCCTTCTGGCCTGTTACTATTTCACCAGGTTGTTTACATAATCTTGTTATAATTTTTTTTCTCTTGCCTTTTGCTTTTTCTAAATTGTAAAAACATTTAGTATTGTGCTCACCATCTTCAGTCCACTGGTCCTTGCTGGCATCTGAGCACCTTTCACTTCCCAGTCTGCAGTCATTCTAGCTGCCGTTTCAAAATGAAGCATTTGCTTTGTGTAGCATTGTTCTCAGGGCTGAGAGTTAATTCCTTTTCTTTTTTTTAATATCTGCGACTTTAACCTGTTCAGTGCTGGTGACCGATATTTCCGCCGATAAAATACTTCCGCTTCAGTGCCAGCGACCGAAATTTCAGTTAGTGACCTTTCGCCATTTTTAGCCAGAAAACCCTAGTGATTTCACCGACTTATTTGGTGTATGATGAAGGTTTAGGATCCATCCAGTAGCCAATCAAATTATGCCTCATGACGTGTACACATACTGTGTGCGCAGTCCATTGAAAGTGAAGACCCCACAGCTCTGAGTAGATGTCACTCACCAACAATGGCAGACGACGCAACACCTGGACTGGACCGAGCGCCTACAATCAACTGGAAAACCTTTTTTGCTCTTGAAGCAGCGAATATCATTCTAGAGGAGGGCAATTTGGATCTTGAGTCAGTCAGTTCGCTCGATGCATGGGAAAGTGATGATGATTTGGTACATGCAGGCAACATTTCATCGTTGATGAGACAAGTTTGTCTCGACCCAGACACAAGCATCAGTACGCTGAGTGAGTCAGCCAGCGTGTGTGCTTCTCCGCAGCTTGAAACTGACACAAGTGAAGAGGAGGAGGATTTGCCTTCGGTCGATGCAGGGAAAAAAGAGAGGAGGACTGAAGTGAAGTGAGGAGGGGGGTTCACGGCAAGCGTTGAAGAGGGAGAGGGGTGTAGTTGAGGGGGCGTGGCAGAAAAACTTCCAGCCAATGGACTACTTCAGACTTTTTCTTACTCAAGAGCTTTTGGATGTGANAAAGCACTCTTTCTCTCTCTCTCACACCGACTAAGCGTAAATCCTTTCCCTTTTTTCTTCCCGGTTTGTCGCTTATCGGTGTGTTTGTGCGTCAGTTTTTTTTTCACACTATCCCCCTCACTCTCTCTTCAGTGATTGCAGCTATCTTTACTAGCCGTGCACATCTTACGAATTGTGCGGTACGTCTGTGCATACAAGGCGACCTCAGCTGGCACATGTGAGGTTGTCCATTTGTCATTAGTGAGGGCCAGAATGCCATCAGTGTGTGTAGTGGTGCACTGACTGTGTACAGCCAGTGATAAGTTGCGCTTCTGACTTTTTTTTTCGTTAAGGGACTTAGGCCGATATGACGTTAAACTCACCCTCAACGCCTCTAACCTGGCAGCCGCGCAGAAAATTAACTGTGGTACGATTATTATAACCATTTTACAGATAAGCAAATGGACTTAAAATATATTGACTCAGGCTCGGAGTCGCAAACTTTACCCAAAGTAACCTTCAACTTTGACTCACCCTGAACCCCCGCCCCCTCCCTTCGCTAATGGTGGCTCAGGAAGTGATAAACTGAACTGCCATTGGTCAAAATCGAGGGCTTGGTTTTTGTTTTTGTTTGATGTTAATAAGCATGGCTCCGTCCCTAGGCCCGGTTGAATTTACATGCAACTGAAATCCTTAATCTGGATTGTAGCTACACGCTATATGGCACTCCAATCATGCCTTGGGATTATCATTGACGCAATCGCTTTCGCGTGCCAAACACTCGTGATTAACAAAACGGGAAGAGAAAAAAAAATCTGACCAATCAAATGCTTCGTCTTTTGGTGGTCATGTCTCACGCCATAATATTTTGATCAGACATAATGGTTGATGACGCGACATAGGGCGATGTCTGCCGCGACTCTGATTCATTGACGTTTTTGGCTATAAACGCTCTTAGTTGTTGTCTGATACTTATTTATAGTATACCTTCTTTACAGGTTCATAAAACGCGAGAAGGGAAGTCACATCACCGTTTATTTACCTGAACAGTTGCCCGCTTACAGTTCGTCGCAAAGGAGCACTTTCGGTATGTGTACTATTAATGCCCTGGAATGTTACTAGGACGCAGAGGTTATTGTTGTTTTCTTTTGATATATGTTATCACTGCTCATCATTATATTAGACAAAACAAAAAAGTAATGTTCGAAAGAATTTTTTTGTTCTTTCTCCTACAATATTAACTACAGCCATAGTCTAAGGCTGTGTTATAGGCCTACTATGCTAGGATATGATGTGAGCAGTCAACGCGCAGAAAATTAACTGTGGTACGATTATAACCATTTTACAGATAAGCAAATGGACTTAAAATATATTGACTTATGCTGTAATATGAATTATGTGAAAAACAAAACTATTTCTCTCATTGTGAAAAGTTGCTCCAAAGCAACAAAGGTCAATATAACTCCAGTTATCTTTAAAACAAGCGCGCGCGCGCGCGCACACACACACACACACACACACACACACACACACACACACACATGCGCACACACACATACACTCTCTCTCTTCTCTCTCTCTCTCTCTCTCTCTCTCTCTCTCTCTCTCTCTCTCTCTCTCTCTCTCTCTATTTCAGTCATATGAAAGCCCTGCCAACAACACAGAACCCTTACAGGGGTTGATATTTCTCTTTCTCTCTCTCTCTCTCTCTCTCTCTCTCTCTCTCTCTCTCTCTCTCTCTCTCTCTCTCTCTCACACACACACACACACACACACACACACACACACACAGACACAGACTCATCAGGGCAAGAAATTCCCAGCAGATTTTTTTTGTGTCCTGTTGACAGGTTTCATATAAAACAGTGTACTTGTCCCCCACAAATTTCTACTTGTCCTGCCTAAGTTAGTAAGTAAAAACACAGTTAATGAAAGTAACTGTTGGCAGTGCAGTGACAAGCTAACAAACTGAATTCAGTTATGGCATAGTGTACTCATGTGTAAGTGGCAAGGCCTAAGAGTAAGAGAGACACATAGACGTATAACTGTTTGTTTACAAGGGTATGCTACCCATGGTCTTTAAGAGTTTGTAAGAAAGGAAAGCGATAGTTTTGTTTCCACCATTCACACATTCCTGGACTGAACTAAGATGACAAAACTTAAATAAATGTCAGCGAACTTCCCAGAGAAACGTGGATAAACGAGTCACAGGACAAAACACAACGCGTTTCAACCTCTTAGGTCTTCCTCAGGTGAAACAAAAATGAACAAAAATACGAAAATGCACTTAGCTTTGATCGCTTCAGATTGCTTCTGAGTTCAGCGCAAGGAAGAAGGCACTGATTCAACGCCTTCCTTGCACTGAATTCAGAAGCAATCTGAAGCGATCAAAGCTAAGTGCATTTTCGTTATTTTGTTCGTTTTTGTTTCACCTGAGGAAGACCTAAGAGGTCAAAACGCGTTTCTCTGGGCGGTTCGCTGACATTTATTTAAGATTTGTTTAGATTTCCGCCTGCAGTCGTTTCACTTTGCAGCTAGATCTAAGATGACAAAATCTCAGTCTTTCTCTCTCTTTTCGTGATCACTTCATCTTTACCAGACACACATTATAAACCCACTTCCTGTCTTCATACATTTTTTAAACAAAAATAAAGGGAGTAGATCTACCATTTCTCTGTTGACCAAGCACAAGTCCTGCATGCTGCTGACACGTTTCATGTATAAACCATGCCTTGCCCAGCAAGACAGTGGTCTTCTACGATTCCATTATTCGAAAAAAACTGACGGGGCAGAGGGAGGGGGGTGGGGGCTTGGTAGCAGGGGGATGGTAGTGAAATTGTTAAAGTATAATTTGAAAAAAAAAAAAAAAAAAAAAAAAAAAAGAGGAAGCATCATCAGTCAGCAAAGCAGTTTACTTTTCTCTGACATGATCAAAAGGTGGTCTCGATGGACAAGTGGAGAGAGAATTTCTTCTTGTCACAGGATATGCATTCACTGGTATTTTTCAGGTTCCAGTGATGCCACCAATCCAGTTTATTGATTTTAGTGTCATTTGGTCAGATGTTGGAAGGAAAGTGAAACATGGGGTTTATGGCACTAAGTTTCAGCCGATTGCTGTGGCCAGGTTACTGGGTTTTTTTTTTTTTTTTTTTTAAAAATCTGGTTGTATTCACTGACTTTGCTTTCTATTACAAAAAATTACAAATGTGATCGCAGTTTAGCTAATATGGTGTTTGACTGTAGCCTAGTCATTTTTTTTTCAGTTTGATTTTTGACAGAATCAAATGATACGGTAATTCATTGGATACAGTAGTAGGAATTACAATAAGAATGGTAAGATAAATGGAAATCCAAATCCTCATAGAAAACACTGTGGTAAACCTGTTGTACATGTTTGACAATAATTGTTTGTGTGTGCAGAGGATGAGTGCCTTGCGATCAGCCAGCATCCGGAGTCTGTCTCCACACAGAAAGACACTACTGTCTGGTATATGTCGTCATGACGGACCACTGGGTGGTACAGATTATCTCAGCCCACATAGAACAGCACCTTTAACTACGTCATGTCACTGCCAGGCAGCAAATTCTCAGTCTGCTTACGTGCACTCCAAAAGCACTTTCAAAAAAGAAATGATCAGTGTAAAAACGGGGGTTGGTAGAGGGAGAGGCCCACAACAACAATCTGTTGGCAAGGTTCTCACAAAGGTTCAGCTGTCCAGTTGGGCGAAAGGCAGTCTGAGCAGTGTGTTCAATGGACTTGGTGCTTTTGCAGCAAGTGTTCCCAATCGTCTTGCGGAGGAGGTTGGCCGTCTGGTCAAACCAGGCAGGAAACAAGCTGATGACAGTGAAAAAATCTCGATGCCTGTATCAGAAGTGTCTGATCCAAAAGTTACATGAATGACACTGCCAAACAAATCATAGACAAGGAAGTGGAACGCGAACAGCATACATTTGAAAAGTCGGTAGAAGACACCAAACAGGGCATTTCATCTTTTTATCATGCATACACCACACCACACTATGTTCCAGCAAAAACCAACCAAAAGGGTGCCAAATCAGAGGAGGAGTTGGGATGGAACGTGTTCAGAAAACTCCCCTTGCCCTTTTTGGACAGTTCTAATTCACCGAATAGGAAACCTGTGGTCAGGAAAGACTTTGTTTTCCCGCACAGCCATAGAGGCAAGGACACGGGCCCTTGTAGCCAGCATAAAGACAGCAGTGTCCCCTTCATCCAGTCTGACACGAACACAGGGACCTGTGCCGTCATCTGAAACAGTATCCAAGTGGTCGACATGAAGCCACAGAGGTGTGTGTTAATAGAACTGGGGTTGTTTCTAGAACATGTTTTTTTTGTTGTTTTATTTATTTGTTTGTTTATTTCATTTCATTTAAAAAAATTTTGTTGTTGTTGTTGTTGTTTTGGCTGTTTTGTTTTGACAACAGTAAACTTTAACTATCATGCCTAATAAGTCAGAAGGTAACGTTGTACCTTACACTTCCGCATAAGTGTGACAGTAAAGTTAAGAATAGGTTGTTCTGGTGCACAATTGCGATAGAACACACTGTCAGGTTGTACGACTGTTCTGAAAGGGTCATACATTGCACTGCAGTACAACTATGATTGTAAAGCAATGCAGTGAAATGCCGTGATAGTAAATTATGCACTCGGTCTCAGAGACTGAAAATGATTGAAACTCTTTTAATCAATTGGGCGCCACCTCTACAGAGTTTTTTGGCCGGCTGGACATGACAGTTTTTTTTTTTTCTCCAGGCTACTCTTTTTATCATCCCTAAAGGATTTGAAACACTGACATGATTTCAGGCTAGCATATATAAGCTAAATTTTTTTATTAAAAATGTTTTATTTGGCATTGTGAAACCTGCTTTCTGTTCAAAGGGACTAAATCTGACCATCTAAAAAAAATGCTGCTTAATAAAAAAAACAACAACAAACAACAAAAAAACAAACAAACAAACAAAAAACAGGCACTGTATGCTCAGTTTTTGAATGCTTTGGACAGTTGGAAGTGAGGTACACAAAGAGCACTGTGGTCACACACCAGGATTAAAGAGAGAATACTCAGTGGCTGTGCATAGTAGCCAGGAGGTCCAGTCTACATCAACTGATCAAATCAATAAATTAGATTCTTCTGAGTTCTATATCTAACCCTTCAGTGACAGGATATCACTTTAACGAAGTTTTGATTCATTTCAGTTTTGTGTAACTTGCCAGTGACAATCTACAATGCTTTTCCCCTAAAATTTGTATGTAAATTATTCAGGAAAAAAAAAAGAAATCCTTTGTACCTGTCACTTTGATATATTTCCAAAATGCCTTTTCAATTTCCGTCAAAGAGGGACACATGTCTTGAACTTTTGAAGTTGCAGCTCAAACTCTGGTAAAGTTGTACATTGCATTGCTGTGTGATTATAACAGTAAATAAATGCACGTGACTATAACAGTAAATAAATGCACAGCATGATTCTGGACATCGGTTATAGTAAAGTTTGTGGATAGATTTGTCATCAGGTTGTCTCAAATCATGGCGTTTTTTTTTGTTTGTTGTTTTATGTGTTTATGTTTTAATCTTATGGTCATCATCTTGCTTATGTGGTTAGAAAGCAAAAGGGTTTTATACATCTTCCACTTTCTTTTGGTAAGTGACTTTTTAACAGGCAGACATAGAATATTGATAACATTATGATTGGTTGTTATTGCTTATGGGTTCAGTAGTACACTGAACTGAAGGATTGTATTGCAGAGCAAGGTTGTTCCCCTGCTTTTGCGTATGACGGAATCTGGTGACCAGGAACTGGTGGAAGCGGCACGAGAAGCGTTGGCCCTGTTGGGGTACACTGAGCCAGTGGGTGGCCGAGGCATTCGCATTTTGGCGCTAGACGGTGTGGCACCAGGTCAGCCTTCAAGAATTGTTGTAAACTTGTCTTTATTTATTGTATTTAAAGTTCTCTGCTGGCATAGCATGGCACAGTCAGACGTATGATGTTTGCAAACAATCAGTCAGACGTATGATGTTTGCAAACAATCAGTGAACATGTGTTTACTGACGAGTTTCATGTTCAGTTAAAATGGGAATAAATTAATGAAGATCGGCATCCATCTTTGTAAATCAGCTGTAGAAAACTTAAGTGTCGGGCCGATGTTGCCTTTTCATAAAGCAGAAACCTGATACACAGTTCCATTCGTAATGACAACAGTCTTAATCTGTGATGCATTTCTTGAAATTCCAGATGTACTCTGTTTAAATCCATGTGGTTAATATTCATGTCGATGGCACGGGGCCATATCAGGGCTGTCATATCTTTAAAGTTAATTCCCCATGGAGTTATGAAAACACAACAAATCAATAAAGCAAATTTGTGTTGAAATTGCTTGAAAATCTTTTTCCTCCATGAAATCTTCGATCAGATGAAAGACGAATATCTCTCACAAAAACTCCAGAACCACATGTGGTGGAACATACCTGGACAGGGTGTTCATGGAATCTGCTCGACATTGTTTTATATCTGACATCATTTAAGTCCCGTTTCTCAATAGGAACATGTTGTCTGGTGAGTTGCATATCACAGGAATGTACCACAGAGCTACAAAAAGTGGGTGTAAAAAAGAGTTGTCTGTCTGTAATTTGTGTAAAACTGTTTCTTTTTTACGGCTGCCAGCTGCAGATGGTAAAATCTCTTTAAGGTATGCATTTAAATCTGTTTTACGTATCCAGTCCTCCTTGCCAGAGGTCATTGATATAAGTCTGAACTTCAGGGTTTTGATCAGTGTGAGCGAAAGAGAAAACTCAGCAAGTATTTGTTTCATTCTTGGCAAGTTGATCAGCTGTTTCATTGCCAACATGTCTGGGAACCCAAGCGAAACGGTGCATTGTAAATTTAAGATATTTAGAGAGATATAGAGGAGGGAAAAAAAAGTTCAGGAAGTGAGATACGGGACTGTTATGGCCACCAAAGCATACATTAGGCTGATACTCTCAACAGCTGGATTCATACTATCCTGATGTCGTCAGACTGAAGCGATCACCTTCAGGCAGTAGAATGTAGGCACCAGCTAACGGTTCTTAAAAAGTCAACAGAGGTCATACTTACTTAGAGTTATGCACTGTTTTGGAGAAAAAAAATTATTTAATAATAATAATAATAATAATGAATACTTATATAGCGCCTATTCTCGGCTAGAGACCAAGCTCTAAGCGCTTTACAATCCACACTCGTTTACACAACGGGGGCTGCCTACCTGGGTAGTGCCGACTGAAGAGCGGCCAGCTGGCGCTTCATTCGGTCGTTTCCCGTGTCATCCAGTCAATATTGTTCACTCAGTTTCCTTACTTCCTCCATTCTTTCAATCTCTCACGCAGGGTGCATGCTATGTGTAACGTGTCATCCATACCAACGGCCAAACTGGCCTTCTCTTCCGAAAGTTGGTGATGGGATTTTACGTGTGTGTAAGATGTTATGAGTGCGTTCACACACGGAACCTCGGTTTAGTATAGTCTCATTCGAAGACTGTATGGGGAGTGGAGTCAGAACCAATGTTAACTCCGAGGGAAAAATCCCCCTGTACCGAAATTCGAGCCCGTAACCTCAGGATCACGAGTCCGGCGCTCTACCAACTGAGCTATTCCGGCCCCCAATTTGATTTAGAACTGTTCTTCTAGTATTTTTCAGGTATGTTCTACTTCTTGCTGTCTCCAGTTCCTTTGTGGGGTTTTTTTTTTCTGTTTCTGTTTTTTATATATTCTTCTTCTTCAGTTAATGTGTACTTGTACAAAAGCCTCCCCCCCCCCCCTCCCCCCCCAAAAAAAAATGAAGAAAGAAAATTTGAAATCAAAGAGGATGATAAAACAAAAGAAAATACTGCTAGTAATGAAATGAACAGAAGTGTAAAATGAAGTTTTGGAAAGGGAATATAATCTCTTTGTAATGTAGTACTCTCATGTGGCCAGTAAGTCAGACTGGTCACTGTATAATTACATTTCTTATAACTCATGGTCTGATATCCCATCATACATAATAATTTGTAACTCATACACTGGTATCATACATAATTTGTAACTCATACACTGGTATCCCAGCTGTATGTTCTCGCGCAACATGCTTCATGCTTCTGTTAACACCTGTATCTTGATTAATTTGATAATGATACACACTGATTGACCAAAGTTATTTTAGTATTACTTTCCAAATTAATTACAGCACAGAAAAATTAGTGTTTGATCAGGCAAATTATGCACGAACCAGAATGTTTCCAAATTGTCAGTAAGTTGTCGGTGAATGACCAGAACATGATTTGTCGTCGTTGTTGTTTGGATTCAGATTTACTGTGGATGACTTGAATTGCTGTTATAATTTGCTCTCTGTTCTGTTTTGTTTCAGAGGGTTGTTGACCATTCAGTGTCTCAAGAAAATCGAGAGCCTCAGTGGCTGCAGGATCTTCGAGTTGTTTGACTATGTGACTGGTGTGAGCACTGGAGCGTTGATTGCGGCCATGGTGTGTCTGTACCGTCTGCCACTGGAGAAGTGTGAACAGCTGTACTTGGAGTTCAGTCGTCAGATGTTCAGCCGTAGTCGTGTCATGGGAACAGGGGGGCTGGTCTGGAACCACTCGTTTTATGATTCGGACCAGTGGGA
>JADBJO010010122.1:72500-88414 GCA_016801955.1 Conus betulinus
CACGGGGCTAGAGGACACCATCCCTCTGCCCAGTGGTGAACCCCAGGGGTCCACCTTGGTGCTAGAGGTCAGCAGCACTCTGCCCAATGATGAACCCCAGGGGTTAATCACGGGGCTAGAGGACACCATCCCTCTGCCCAGTGGTGAACCCCCAGGGGTTAATCACGGGGCTAGAGGACACCATCCCTCTGCCCAATGATGAACCCCAGCCATCAACATCCACCGCTAGGTCCCCAGGGCAGCAGCCATGGCGGGTGCTTTCACCCGCCACTTCCCCTGTGCCTCTTCTTGTCCTCCACTGTCATGTCTGAGTCATGTCATGACCAGGTTAGGGAGTGGGAGGTAGAAGGGATGGAGGGATGGAGGTGGTAGAGGAGTGGGAAGAGAGGGAGGAAGAAGATGCAGCAGGAGGAGGGGGAGGGAGGGGGGGATGGTAGATGTAGAGGGTGTGACAGATGCAGGGCAAGATAGGGGGGGGGGGGGGGGTGGCAGTGGGGCAGGATGTGGGAGAGTTAGGTCATCAGTCCCCACCTGCAGAAGATGCACCTACTACACCACCTGTGGTTGTGGATGAGGGGGCAGACCATCAGCCCCCTCCACAGGTGCAACCAGTACCACCTGTAGTTGTGGTCCAGGGGGCAGTCCATCAGCCCCCTCCGCAGGCAGGCCCCACCAGCACCACCTGTAGTTGTGGTCCAGGGGGGCAGTCCATCAGCCCCCCCGCAGGCCCCCCACCAGCACCACCGGTGGTTGTGGTCCAGGGGGCAGTCCATCAGCCCCCTCCGCAGGGCCCCACCAGCACCACCGGTGGTTGTGGTCCAGGGGGCAGTCCATCAGCCCCCTCCGCAGGCCCCACCAGCACCACCGGTGGTTGTGGTCCAGGGGGCAGTCCATCAGCCCCCTCCGCAGGCCCCACCAGCAGCACCACCGGTGGTTGTGGTCCAGGGGGGGCAGTCCATCAGCCCCTCCGCAGGCCCCACCAGCCACACGGTGGTTGTGGTCCAGGGGGCAGTCCATCAGCCCCCTCCGCAGCCCCCCACCAGCACCACCGGTGGTTGTGGGTCCAGGGGGCAGTCCATCATCAGCCCCCTGCGCAGGCCCCACCACCACCGGTGGTTGTGGTCCAGGGGGGGCAGTATCATCAGCCCCCTGCGCAGGCAGGCCACCACCAGCCACCACCGGTGGTTGTGGTCCAGGGGGCAGTCCATCAGCCCCCTCCGCAGGCCCCACCAGCACCACCGTGGTTGTGGCCACAGGGGGCAGTCCATCCATCAGCCCCCCAGGCAGGCCCCACCAGCACAGCCGGTGGTTGTGGTCCAGGGGGCAGTCCATCAGCCCCCTCCACAGGCCCCACCAGCACCGCCTGTGGCTGTGGTAGGGGGGGGCAGCCCAACCCCCCCCACAGGCCCGACCACAGGGGCCTAGGCAAGACCAGCCTGCTCCGGCAGTAGGAGAGCCGCTGTTGCGCGCTCAGGCCGTGTCAGAAGGCCCCCTGACCGGTCAGTCTGTCGATTTCAGAACAGACGCCTATTTAAGGCGCCAGGAACGGAACAGGAGGAGGAGGGCCCGGTTAATCGTCGCCTCCTGTTTCAGGCTACAACATCTGCATGTTCCTGAGGTGGCCGTAAAAAGAAGAAATGTCTTGTGTGCATGATGGTGGGGGGGTTTGATGTAGGTCAGTCAATATTTAGGCCAGGGTTAGAGAGTTGTCATGTAGAGGGTATAGTGAACAAAGGGGTAAATCTAACAGTTCATAGCGTAGTTAACTTTAAAGGGATGGGAGTAGATAGATAGTTTGTGTAGAGAAAAAGATTTAGTCTTTAAAGTATGTTTGTATTGATGTTGTGTGCTGTATTACCTTGTTCTTATTGTATAATCAGTTCTGTAGTGTTTTGTCTCTTTATTTTGATGGGCACAGCAGTAATACTTTTAGGAGCGCTAGTGTTGTAATTTTTTGTTGCTGCGTAATAGTTGTGATACAATATAATTAATTTGATGTATTGAAAAATTCCTATTTATTAGTTTGGTGCTGATAAGATCAAAGTACCAATGAAAAAGAAAAGGAAAACTTTTCTATAGAATAGCCTGAAAAAAAAGTAGATATGTGTATTCATGACCAGCAGCAACTATTAGATTGAAATTTGAATCAGCATTGTGTAGGAAATGGCCCGGGCATTAGGTATAGGTTGAATATTTAGGGTCAGGTAGGGATAGGTCATGATAGGTAGTTTAGGTTAGCTCAGGGAGACCGGGCAGCACCATTTAAATTTTGTACATTTAAATTCTGTATTTGCTCTTTTTTCTTTTTTCAAGTGACATTATTGGTTTCTGTGTATGTGGCTTCTATGTATTTGTCATCGTTTTTCTAGTGGACATGAAACATATTTGATTGTTAAACGTTTATGTAATTAAAGATTCCTCTAATACTTACTTTCTTTCAATTCATATTTTAGAAAATGCGTTGATGTTTTCTTTCTTTCTGTCTTTAGTTTAACTTATTATTCCTGATGTGTTCTAGAATCTCGTTTATAAAATAGTATACACACAGATGTACACACACACACATACACACACACGCCCCACAAGCAAGCACGCATGCATGCACGCTCCCACGCTCCTCCCACACACACACTCACTCACACTCACACACACACACACACACACACACACACACACACACACACACACTTTTTATCTGTCTGTCTGTCTCACACTGAACATGTCTGTCTGTCTCACACTGAAATGCTCTGAATACACAAGGCACACCACATGTTGGCACTGCACCTTATTTCTCTGATCTTGTGACCATGCACACACTCCCTCTGACTATGTTCTTCTGACTTCAGTCAAACTTGTTCAGTAAAACCATTTCATGATGAGATGTTTACGTACTTAGTTGTTCCAAAACCACTGTTAATGTTTCCACTCTTCATCTGAGTACTCCTGTTCTGGAATCCATTCTGCTCTCCTTCTCACCTCCCCAAACTTAACTTTTTGTTGTCTTGCCTGTCTCGTCCCCCCCCCCCCCCCCCCCCCCCCCCCCCTTCCTGCCCCTTCTGGTCTTCCCAGATTCCACTCACATTTCCACTTTTTTATTAAGTTTAACCCTCATTTGGCAGGCATCTGTTCACACCTGTCGAATCTCCATTTCTTGCATTGTCCACTCAGCTGTTTTTTGTTTTTGAAATCCACATTCCAGTCTGACCATTCATCCTGACCCTCTGCTAATCCTGTTCTCGCTTCACTTGTCACTTGTCGCCAGTCTCTTCCGCTCTGTTTTCTGATTTTCTGACTCCAGCTGCCAAGGTTTTGTTTCCCTTCCACAGGGTATGGATTTTGAGGATGCGCCTTTTCCCTTCCCAGACCCACCTCTGCATGTCTACATCTGACCCTGGCTACTAAATTCTATTACTACCTTTCTTTGCATTTTGACTTTTTAATCCACTGAATGTGTATTACATTTTACCCCAACCACCATCACTTGTCACCCCAACCCCAATGCGTCCACCCACTGTTCTTCATAATGTTGTCTTCCAATTGTCACTAACTCATTTTACTGCCCTGCAGTTAATCTACTGAACGTATGTTACATTTTTCACCCCAACCACCATCACTTACCCAACCCCTATGCGTCCACCTTTTCTTATATACCATAGTATTAGTATACCCCCACTGTTCTTCATAATGTTGTCTTCCCATTGTTGTTAACTCTTTCTGCCCTGCAGTGGCACACCCCTTTCAGTCGCCTCCCCCTGATTCACACTATAACTTCTGTCTCCTCCATCTTTTTTTTTTTTTTTTTTAAAGAGAGAAGAAAAATCATGCCTGTCATTTGCATTTATTTTCATTTTTTTACCCATTTCACTCTTTCCCTGTTTTTTGAAAAAAAAAAAAATCTGACTCTTGCTTTCCCATATAACTGTTTTCTTCTCAGTTACCGTTCTATTGTTTCTCCTACAACTATTCCATCTGAAACCCTTTGCCTTTGATTCACTTTGATTCTTGGTTGCATCCTTTACCTGAGTCATTAACAACAAACAGAAGCATTAGTTTTAAAAAGTAAGACCTGATAAACCAAAAATTGCAGTAGTTGGATACCAAAACTCTCGCAATAGTTGGACACCCATCACCTTATTTGGGCAGCTATTTTATCAAGAAAAGTGCCACTTGGTTTTCTCTGTGTCCCTGACTGTCCATTCAGTGTGTGGCTTAAAACATTCTCTCTCTCTCTCTCTCTCTCTCTCTCTCTCTCTCTCTCTCTCTCTCTCAGGCGGCAGTTGTTTTATTCACACAGTTCTGTCCCATGATTCACAATTGGTAATACAGTCAGATTTATACCAGCAGAATGTATCTTTTCAACCTGTTGGCAACACACACACACACACACACACACACACACACACACACACACACACACACACACACACACACACACACACACACAAATTATCTTTAGTATGGTAATGATACTTGAATGCTGCTCAGCAGAATCTGTTTTTTGTTTTTTTTGTTTTCTTTTCATTTTTTTTAAAATTCCATGCTCAGCATCTGGTTTGTCACTTTCTTAGTAAATGTTCAGAAAGTCCAACTGCCTGAAGAGCTTGGCTGTGATGATGTCATCAGAAGAGTGTGTGTATATGTGGGCAGGGGTTACTGCCCCCTGTGTTGCCCACAGTTTTGTTAGATTGGCAGCCAGCATTCAACTTGCATTTATGCGAGTGTGATGATGCGAGATTTATACTTAGTTTATCGTTTCTTGTCCACTAGAAAGGCGATGTCGTATTTGATTTTTTGTGTTGAGAAAAAAAGTTTCCTATGTTGATTAGGAAGTTCTGGAAGTGTTGTCCTAATGTCATGTCTGTGTCAGTTTGTGTGTAGTTTATAAAAAAAAAAAAAAAAAAAAAAAAAAAAAAACTAAAGAGAATTTAGAAAAAAAAAAAAAAACTTACAAAATATAAAAATGAAAAAAAAAAAATTTTAAATGACAAAATAAGAAAAAAAAAAGTTTCCTGTATTGATTAGAAAGTTTTGAAAGTGTTGTCTTCGTCATGTCTGTGTCATTGTGTGTAGTTTAAAAAAAAAAAAAACAAAAAAAAAAAAAAAAAAAAAAAAAAAACCTAAAAGAGAAAAAAAAAAAAAAAAAAAAAAAAAAATAAAATAAAAAAAAAAAAAAAAAAAAAAAAAAAAAACATTGAAAAATAAAAAAAAAAAAAAAAAATGGTTGCTTGTTAACACACTTTTCTGGTGGTGAGGTAGGAAGACTTTTCGTCTTACAGTACCAGATCGCACATGCAGCTTACTTACTAAAGTACCTCGCTGCTGCCATTTGGAGAGGGCCTCATTGAGTGCAGGCACTGGATGGTATGAATGCTCTCCTGCTTGATGCAAAGCTCATGTGTCCAGGCAGATTCTGAGCTTACTGTTGCGTTTATCAGTTGTGACCAGAGAATGCATCCAGTCTGTAGGCTGATGACTTTGAAGTGTGGCTTTGGAAATGACTTCACTTTCTTCGGTCTTTCACAGCACCACTGGGGCGTATCACCCGCTAGATACTAGATTTTGAAGGAGCTGGGACGGAGGGAGGGAGGGAGGGAGGGAGGGAAAGGTTAGGGATGACAGGTGAAGGTATGGGGAGTTTCTGCAGTTTGCAGAAAAAAAAAGGTGTGTGTGTGTGTCGGAGGGCATGGGAAGGCTGGGGGGGGGGGGGGGGGGGGGGGGGGGGGGGGGGGGGGGGGGGGGGGGGGGGGGGGACAAGATGGGAGACAAGTGGTGCTTATAATGGAAAAAAACGTTGTGTCATTGTGTGTTCTCAATGGTAATCACCATGTTGCTATCACAGCACAGCTGAGGAATCAGGCAGTTAAGAGAGCTCAGTGAGAGTACTCTGTGCACAGCACAGCTGAAGAATCAAGCAAGTAGGAGAGCCCAGTGAGAGTACTCTGTGCACAGCACAGCTGAAGAATCAGCAAGAGAGCCCAGTGAGAGTACTCTGTGCACAGCACAGCTGAAGAATCAGGGCAGTATAGGAGCCCTGTGAGAGTACTCTGTGCACAGCACAGCTGAAGAATCAGGCAGTATAGAGAGCCCAGTGAGAGTACTCTGTGCACAGCACAGCTGAAGAATCAGGCAGTATAGAGCCCAGTGAGAGTACTCTGTGCACAGCACAGCACAGCTGAAGAGGAATCAGGCAGTATAGAGAGCCCAGTGAGAGAGTACTCTGTGCACAGCACAGCACAGCTGAAGAATCAGGCAGTATAGAGCCCAGTGAGAGTACTCTGTGCACAGCACAGCTGAAGAATCAGGCAGTATAGAGAGCCCAGTGAGAGTACTCTGTGCACAGCACAGCTGAAATCAGCTGAAGAAGGCAGTATAGAGAGCCAGTGAGAGTACTCTGTGCACAGCACAGCTGAAGAATCAGGCAGTATAGAGAGCCCAGTGAGAGTACTCTGTGCACAGCACAGCTGAAGAATCAGGCAGTATAGAGCCCAGTGAGAGTACTCTGTGCACAGCACAGCTGAAGAATCATCAGGCAATATAGAGAGCCCAGTGAGAGTACTCTGTGTGCACAGCACAGCTGAAGAATCAGGCAGTATAGAGAGCCCTGTGAGAGTACTCTGTGTGCACAGCACAGCTGAAGAATCAGGCAAGTATAGAGAGCCCAGTGAGAGTACTCTGTGCACAGCACAGCTGAAGAATCAGGCAGTATAGAGAGCCCAGTGAGAGTACTCTGTGCACAGCACAGCTGAAGAATCAGGCAGTATAGAGAGCCCAGTGAGAGTACTCTGTGCACAGCACAGCTGAAGAATCAGGCAGAGAGAGAGAGCCCAGTGAGAGTACTCTGTGCACGCTTGTGTGTGTGTGTGTGTGTGTGTGTGTGTGTGTGTGTGTGATTTGTGTTTCTTACAATTCAGATAAAAAGGCTGACAGCAGTTGAAGTTCTTTAATTTCAACAACACAGCATGGAAGAACAGGGGGAGGGGCGAGGAGGGGATGGGGAAGGGGGGGTGGGGGTGGGGGGACTGGGGTGGGGGGGGGGGTGGGGGGTGGGGTGGGGGGGGGGGGGGGGGGGGGGGGGGGGGGGGGGGGGGTGGGGGGGGGGGGGGGGGGGGGGGGAGGGGGGGGGGGAGGGGGGGGGGGGGGGTGTGTGTGTGTGAGTGTGTTATTCACAGGGGCAAACATTGTGGGGACATATACTAACTCATTCTGTTTTTCTGTGCAGGTGTTGCAAGACTGCTGAGGACGAGGATCTAGGACTATTTGGAGGGGCGGTGATGATGAGATGAGGAGGTGTGTGTGTGTGTGTGTGTGTGTGTGTGTGTGTGTGTGTGTGTGTGTGTGTGTGTGTGCATGCCTACCCTACGGAAAAATTCCGTATTTTCTATGGCAATAAAAAAAAAAAAAAAGTAAGTAGCTACGGCAATTACGGAAATTTATTTTTCGTTACGGTAAAAAAAGATTTTTCAACAAAATTTACTTGAAACAATTGCGAGTTTGAGCAGACGATACTTTTGAAAGCAGAAGAACACCGAATGGTAAAAGGGACGTAAAGCCCTGTCTTCATCAAGCAGAGACGAGTAGCGTATGTCTCCAACGGCTTCTGCTATAGAGGGACGTTAAACTCAGTTATTCAAGCAAACGATGCTTTTGAAAGCGGAAGTACTAAACCGGATATCGCAAATAATTGAAGTTTGAGAAACATGGCTTCTAATACAAAGAAGAGAAAGAAAGCGAATGGATGTGCCAACTGGTGATGCCAATGAACCTGCATCAAAAAAGCGTCAGCCGTCACAGAAGTTCCTGGACAAATACAGTGGGCAAATTTCCCTTCATTGTGAAATTAGACTCTGACGATTTCAAAAGCAAAGTGCGTGATTTGTGACAGCGCATTTTCTGTAATTAAAACATGGGCGGTAAAGTTTTGTCTTATTCTATGCATAGGTTGAGCTGATGATGACACCCTGACCAACTCTTTCCACAAACTGTTTCAAAAAAAAAAAATGAATGCTACTGATTTTGAGTCTGTGCTACTGAAATTTGAAATCAGTGCTACTGAAATTCTTTTTTAGGGGTAGGCATTGTGTGTGTGTGTGTGTGTGTGTGTGTGTGTGTGTGTGTGTGTGTGTGTGTGTGTGTGTGTTATTTACAGAGATAACATTATTGTTGGGTTTCTGCATTACCTTTGTTGTGTTTTCTATGTAGTGTCTCAGGATGACAACAGACAGTAGACAGAGAGGAGAGCTGAATGTGAGATGAGTGTGTGCATGTGTCTTTGTTTTTGAGGTAGAGAAGGATAGAAGTGGATGGGGAGACAGAGGTGTTAGGGAAGAAGGGAAAGGGAGGCAAGGGGGGGGTTTTTTTGGGGGGGGGGGGGGGGGGAGCTGGAGATGGGAGAGGAGGGAAGAAGAAGAAGGGAAGGGTGACAGGGGAGGGGAAGGTGTGTGTGTGTGTGTGTGTGTGTGTGTGTGTGTTATTGACAGGGGCAACATTTAGGGGGCATATACTAACTCGGTGTGTTTTCTGTGCAGATGTCGCAGGACTGCTGAAGAAGACATTGGACCACTTGAGGGTTGGAGATGAGGTGATGATGTGTGTGTGTATGAATGCATGTGTGTGTGTGTGTATGTGCATATGTGTGTGTGTTGGTATTTACAGGGATAACATTGTCGTTGGATTTCTCTGTTGATTGTGTTTTCTGTGCAGGTGTCTCAAGATGACTGCAGGCATTGGACAGAGAGGAGTCCAACCAAGTGCGGGCATTAAAAGGCGACCTCCACCGCCTCCAAAATCCAAGCCATCTGCACCTGCAGGCAAGTCTGTCTGCGGGTCTGATGATGAACAAAGGGTCTGGTGAACGAAACAAAGCTGTCCATCTTCAAAGCAAATTTTGGATCACCTAAGGCGGTAATTTATTTTTTTTTTTTTCTGTTCTTTTTTTCCTACGGCCGAAATCCACCTCTTCATTTTTTGGCACTTTACACTGTCCTCTTCATCTGCCAAAAAAAACCCCAAAAAGCGGAAGAGAAAAAAAAAAAAACACTATTTCCACAACTAGCTTTTAGTAGGCTGTCTTCTTTTTATGACCACTGTCTTTTTTCCTTTTTTTTTTTTTTTTTTTTTTTTTTTTTCATAAGCCGATCTCTCACACACCATGCATAGTCTGTCTGTTCTCTTACAATGGACACATTTTTGCTGATTTTAATGTTTTGCTGTTGATACAAAGTGTCTGGGTTTGTACATGTTCTAAGGTGTGGTATACTGACACTCTCACTCTCATAATGTGCTGCATATCATACAAAGAGAACAAAAATGAATGAAAAAACAAAAGACTTAATTACTTCCTTTTCTTTTTCCCCCCCCCCCCCCCCCCCCCCCCCCCCCCCCCCCAAGTCATTTTCATACATGTCACCTGACATTTTTGTCAATTGGTAAACTGAGTAGGTTCTTATATGACGAGGTATGTAAGTACTAGAACATACACTGCAGTATAGTGCAACAGACTTGTGGATAAAAAAAGGAGACACAGATAGAAAGGGAGGGAGAAAGATAGGGAGAGAGAGAGAGAGAGGGGGGGGGGGGGGGGGGGGAGACAGACAGACATGCAGGCAGACAGAGTGACAAACAGACAGAGAGGGTTGGGGAGATACAGTGTGTGAGTAAGTGTGTGTGTGTGTGTGTGTGTGTGTGTGTGTGTGTGTGTGTGTGTGAGAGAGAGAGAGAGAGAGAATGTTTACAGAGAGACAACAAGAGCGACAAGCATATAAAACTCATATACATAGTTATGTCACCATATACTTAAACCATAGCAGTAATAGAACAAACAAGCAAGCAAACAAACAAGCAAAGAGATAAAGTTTATCCATAATGAATGCATATGTAACCAAGATAAGTATCTAACATCTGTTAGTTTGAGTTTGCAGTGTAGGAAATCTTGTGTCTTTGGTAGCTTCTTTAGCTATGGACTATGCTGATTTGTCTAATTCATATCCAAATTTTCTATGTCAAAAATCTTCCTTAATAAATGCTGTTTGATACTTTTTGGTTTTAAATCAAAGTCCTTTGCATCACAAGGGAGTGGGGATGTTTCAGGTTCACCGCGCTCTATCCACTGCACCCACTCTTGAGGGATTGAGTTGACAAGAGTGTTATACTCAAACAGAATGTTTGCTTTGTTTAAACTGATTATATTTGTACTTCTTCCAGAGAGAAACAGTCTTTTCATTGTAATGGATGATGTTTTTCATTTGATCGATACATTTTTTTTTTCCAGTTTGAAAAAGAAAATAACTTTCTTTTTGTTCTTAATCATAGAATTGTGAGCAGGAGCTGAGAATGGAAAATTATTACAGTTGATTTCATTAGGCCCCCTGTAACAGTTTTGCTGTTGAGATAGGTTACCAAAAGGTTTCTCCAGAACTCATTGTTTATCCTATCAAGGACTTTCATTTCTTTGGACCTAGCATTTAAAAAAAAAACACCAGATCCACAGGCAATCTTTTGGAAATGCCACATGGGTATGAACTTCAGTTTTCATCATGAACTTTCACTGTTCTACAGTTTCCCAATCCACTGCAAACACAAATGTTTCTGGAATTGAATTATGTTGATCATGCTTCCATCATCAATATCAGATTCCATTGTTGGTCTTTTAACCTTTTCAGATGCTTTTTCTGTTGCCAAACCTTTTTGCCACAGAAATTTATACAACATTGTGTTCATTTTATTTAAGACCATTTTCTGCCACAGAAATTTATACAACATTGTGTTCATTTATTTTTATTTACAGAAATTTATACAACATTGTGTTTTTTTATTTAAGATGCCACAGAAATTTATACAACAGATTGCATTAAGACCATTTTTGGGATGCCAGCAGATTGCATAACATAGACCACTGGCCGATCAAAAAGGTTTTTATCACAATGACCTTACCCTGGATACTGAGACCCCTCTTTTGCCACTTTTTTTTTTTTTTTTTTTTTTTTAATTAATTCTTTAATTCGTTCAGTTTTATCTTTCCAATTATTCTATATTTCTTGCTATTTTTTTTTTTGGTTTCAAATAAATGCCAAGAACTTTTATTTTCTGTACTGTAGTGAATGGCCAGTTTTGTTCTTTTCTCTGTCTTCCCATTTCTACTGCCTTACTGCCTTGCGTTTTAACTTATTTAATTTGAGACCAGATATTTCCTGAAAAGAAGTTGATATTTCCAGTGATCTGGTCATATCGTGGTCAATCCATCACTGCCAGGGGCGGAGCCATTGCTCATATGTTTTAAGGCATTGGTCATTTCTGTTAGTGTAATCACTCCCTCACAAGATGCAGCTTCCTCTTCATTGAGTCGTAGAACATTTTCGTTTTGTAAAAATAAATTTGTTTCCTCCCTGACATCATGTGCCACTGTGGTCTGATTGCATAATGCTGTGAAGAATGATACCTGTTGTTCCAGTATTCCTTCTGGCCTGTTACTATTTCACCAGGTTGTTTACATAATCTTGTTATAATCTTTTTCTTGCCTCTTGCTTTTTCTAAATTGTAAAAACATTTAGTATTGTGCTCACCATCTTCAGTCCACTCGGTCCTTGCTGGCATCTGAGCACCTTTCACTTCCCAGTCTGCAGTCATTCTAGCTGCCGTTTCAAAATGAAGCATTTGCTTTGTGTAGCATTGTTCTCAGGGCTGAGAGTTAATTCCTTTTCTTTTTCTAATATCTGCGACTTTAACCTGTTGAGTGCTGGTGACCGATATTTCCGCCGATAAAATACTTCGCTTCAGTGCCAGCGCGACCGAAATTTCAGTTAGTGACCTTTCGCCATTTTTAGCCAGAAAACCCTAGTGATTTCACCGACTTATTTGGTGTATGATGAAGGTTTAGGATCCCATCCAGTAGCCAATCAAATTATGCCTCATGACGTGTACACATACTGTGTGCGCAGTCCATTGAAAGTGAAGACCCCTCAGCTCTGAGTAGATGTCACTCACCAACAATGGCAGACGACGCAACACCTGGACCGAGCGGCCTACAATCTGGAAAAACTTTTTTTTTGCTTTTGAAGCAGCGAATATCATTCTAGAGGAGGGCAATTTGGATCTTGAGTCAGTCAGTTCGCTCGATGCATGGGAAAGTGATGATGATTTGGTACATGCAGGCAACATTTCATCGTTGATGAGACAAGTTTGTCTCGACCCAGACACAAGCATCAGTACGCTGAGTGAGTCAGCCAGCGTGTGTGCTTCTCCGCAGCTTGAAACTGACACAAGTGAAGAGGAGGAGGATTTGCCTTCGGTCAATGCAGGGCGAAAGAGAAGAAGGACTGAAGTGAAGTGAGGGGGGGTTCACGGCAAGCGTTGAAGAGGGAGAGGGGGTGTGTTGAGGGGGCGTGGCAGACAAGAAGCAGCTGCAACTCGAACTGGGACAGCTAAGTTCCAAGAGAATTTTTCACCACCAAATTTTTACTGCCCAGCAACACTGCCATTTAGTGGAAACCCGGGGATTAAAGTTCCAACTGGCAAAAACTTCCAGCCAATGGACTACTTCAGACTTTTTCTTACTCAAGAGCTTTTGGATGTGATGGTTGAGCAGACAAATTTGTATGCTCACCAAAAACTGATGGAAGCAGAGAGGAGGGATGGAGGATTGAAGAAGTATGCAGGGCTGGCCAAATGGAAGGACAATGAGACAACTTCAGTGGAGGGAAAAACTTTTAGGCTTGACTCTGCTGACCGGTCTTGTGAAAAAAGCCTGCTCTGCACCTGTACTGGTCACAGAACATTTTGTTTTCCTCACCTGTGTTCAGTGCTGTGATACCCAGAAACAGGTATCAACTGTTATTGAGAATGTTCCATCTGAACAACAATGCAGCTGAACCACCTCGCACTGACCCCAACAGAGATCGACTCTACAAGGTACGGCCTCTGATCGAAAAACTTCAACAAAAGTTCCTGTTGGTATACAAGCCTGGTCATCATCTTGCAATTGATGAGTCCCTACTACTGTGGAAAGGTGCGCTTGTCTTCAGGCAGTACATCCCCCTGAAGAGAGCCAGGTTTGGTGAAAAGATTTTGCTCATTACACATGTCCCGCTGCGCGCGTTGCCAATGCAAATGAGAGAGCTTTATGACCAATCAGAATATTTGCTGTGCTTCTCTCCTTGCTTCTTCCGTTCTTGCAGACACCGAAAGCCATTTTTGAAAGATTTTATCGTGTTTTTTTGACCAAAATGAGCGACACTGAGAGTGCTCACGAAGATGAAGACATCGTCCATGACACGAGCGAAGAGTCTGTTGCAGAAAGTGGCTCTGATGATGAATACGAAGGTAAATATGGCTTTAGTTTTGTTTGTAAATGTACAGGGGTTGGGGGTTGGGGTGGGGGGCATCTATTTTTAGCTTCGAAGGCATGGAGTGAAGGTGAGCGAGTCAGTGACTGACGGCACGTGTTTGGTTTGTTTACGGTTTGGGGGAGGAATTGTGGGCATGTTTCTTTATTATTCTGGGCATATGCCATTTCTGTTTCGTTCTGATAAGTGGAATTATTGACGAAAATTCGTGTTTTTATTAGTAAGACTTTTTTTTCTGTCAGGAAGACTTAGATAATGTTCATTAGCACAGGAGTTGATACAACGGTATTGAAGGGTACAAAGGGGGTGTGTCAGGGCTGATAACCTGTAAATCTGAAGTAGGTGAAATTGTGTTTTATTGCTGAGATTTTGTTTCTTATTGGTTGGCATTGCTAATATAAAATAAAAGCAGTATATTATTACTTGTGTGTGAGTGTGTGTGTGTGTGTGTGTGTGTGTGTGTGTGTGTGTGTGTGTGTGTAAAGAAATGCTGTAATTGATATAATTAATTTTGGAAGCAAAACTAAAAGGAAAAAAACGAAATTCTATGACTGAATTCATCAGAATATAAACCAGTTTATAATGCTCTGAATTGTAATATTTAATGAATGTTTCCTTTTTTTTTTTTTCATTGTTGTAGAGTCCAGCAGTTCAGATAGTGAGGGTGATGGTGAAGCTGTTGGCAATGCTGACCAAGACGTCAATGGCCTGTGGATGCCCATCATAGGAGAAGACCCAGGACCTGATCCTATCAATTTCACAGCTGTTCAGGCCCTAAACATCCTCCCCCTCCAGACTCCAGGCCCATTGACTATGTTGACCTCTTCTTCACTCCTGATTTTGTTGGCCATATAGTAAGGGAGACGAACATATATACAGTCAGCAGTGGATCAATGATCATGAGGAATACCTGCGCCAAAAACCCTCTTCCATTGTTCACCAGTGGATCAAGAAGGGGGCCACAACAGCAGAGGAGGTCAGGGCCTTTCTGGGGGTGTCCTTCAACATGGGCTGATCAGGAAGACCACCATCAGCTCATACTGGGATTCCAGTCATCTGAGCCAGAAGACACCGTGGTTCCTGGAACATTTTTCACGGGATCGATTCCAGCTGATGATGAAGTTTCTGCACTTCAACAACAATGTACTGCAGCCTCCAGCTGGTGACCTGCCCACAAGCTGTACAAGATCCAGCCTGTGATTGATCACTTTACTGAAAGATTTCTGCGCTACTACCATCCCAGCGCAGACATCTCTATTGATGAGAGCATGGTGGGCTACAAGGGGAAAACTCCACATCTGCGGCAGTTTATGCCCCTCAAGCGCCATGCCCGGTTTGGCATCAAGCTGTGGTGTGTCTGTGATGCCCAGAATGGATACACCTCTTTCTTTGAGGTGTACAAGGGCAGAAACCCAGCAGCACCAGTGGATCCACAAGGTTCAACATACGCATTAGTCATGCGACTGCTGACTGCATGTGACTTTTTGAACCGTGGCCATCACCTGGGAGTGGACAACTACTTCTCCTCACCTCAGTTGTTCCTTGACTTGTACCAACAAGGGACAACAGCACTGGTACTGTCAGGGCCCACAGGAGAGGTCTCCCAAGGGCGGCTCTTCAGCAGCGACTGCGCAATCATGAGGTCACTGAACGCCGGAAAGGCAATCTCCTGTGTGTGTTGCCTACAAAGATGGGGGAAAAAGAAGCCTGTTCTTCTGAGCACTGCTGTCTCTGCAGGCTTTGAGGAGCTGGAAAACAGGAGAAGACAGCAGGTGAGGAAACCTAAATGTGTGGTCAAGTACAACAAGACCATGGGGGGTGTGGACTTGAGCGACGCACGCCTCTACGTGTACCTGTCTGAACGCCGCACCATGAAGTGGTCACTCAAGGTTGTCTTCTCATTGTTTGGGAGGGCTGTCTTGAATGCCTACATCATTTATGAGAAGAACACCTCAGACATGCCCAAAATGACCAGGTACCAATTCATGGTGCAGGTTGTGGAGGGTCTGGCGGGCAATTACTACCCACCCAAAGTCGTCCGTCGGCGCCGCACTGCTGCTGAGATCCAGGCTGCCAAGGAGAACCCACCACTGCAGGTCCTCCCAGCCCTGCCTGCCCAGCCCCAGCCAGGTGTTGCAGTTGTTGCCCATGACATGAGGAAGCTACCACCAGGCAAGAGGAGGGACTGTGCTGCTGGTCACAACAAGCGTGTCCGATCCACTTGGGAGTGTCCTGCCTGCGACGTTGGCCTCTGCGCTGGGTGCTTTCCCAAGTACCACAGAAGATGAATGTGCTGTCCATGCCAGCCTTCTCCTGATGTACATATGTGAACAGTGCTGTTTGTGGTGTTCTGGACAAATGGAACAATGTTTGTGCCAGTGTATATGACTTTTTGTGTGGGACACTTTTTCTGGATATATTTGTGCAACATTCAATGGATACTTCAGTGGACTAGTAAAGGTACAAGAATCAAGGTATGGCTTTTATTTTACCTTTTTTGTTTTGTCCAAGCATTGCTCTTTCAAAAAATGTATAGGTTTTATGGGGCGAGAGAGAGAGCGAAAGGCAGATGAACAA
>JADBJO010010122.1:98696-137119 GCA_016801955.1 Conus betulinus
TAAGCAGACCCACAACTGGGCACACACACACACACAACACCACACACAGTAAGCAGACCCCACAGTTGAGCGTGCACACACACACACACACACACACACACACACCACACATGCATACACACAAACAGTCTCACACACACAGAGGACACACACACACATGTACACATATGCACAAACACACACTAACAGTATCACACACACATGAATATAAAAACACCACAATGATAAAAAACAAAAAATCTGCTGTGGACGAGCGCTTCTGTGTTTTACAAAAATAAACAAACTTACATGAAAAACTTGCATACAGAAATAAATAAAGCTTAGGTGCACACACACACACACACACACACACACACACACACACATGCACAGTCCCACCTACCCATACAGTCATTATTTGCCATAATTGTGTGGTTTCAGTAGGAAATAGGGCAAAGAAGAGAAAATACAGAAAATGAATAGTCAATGAATGAAGAATCATGTAGTAAAAAACAAAAACAAAAAACATCATTTGAAAAAAAGAGCTACTTGCCTGAAACCGGTTTCTGGTCATGAAGGAACTGAAGACTGGAACTTTGTACAGCTGAAAACTGGCACAGTTGACTTTCAGACCTGAAATCCTAGTCAAAACAACAGCAAGGGTTGAAGGGCTGTGCACCTCTTTCTCGCCATTCTTTGATCTGCTGTTGCTGACCACGCCCCATGCCACGCCCCCGGCCGCTTCCATGGGACCTTCACCATCATCCTGAGCCTGTACCATGTCCGCGACCCTGTCCATCAAGAAAGGAGGGGGTGCAGTGCTCTTAAATGGCACGGGTGAATCTCCGATAAAAGTGGATGGTGCCGATTCCCATCCGTCTCCTCCTCATTGCTAGTATCAGGATCCGATCCTCAAAGGTGTTCTTCATCACTTTCTTTATAATTTAGAACGTCATCTAAAACATCAAGCACAGTGTAACGCTTGAAAACGGAACGCGTCGATGAAGTGCTAGGCTGAGCCGCCATCTTGAATATACTTATCAACTGATACCTCTCAACTCGCAATTTGCATATCATGTGGTCAGTTGGGCAGTTGCGTGAAGGGAAAGGGGCCGTACCTTGACATCAGTAGAAGAAGTGAAAACATTTTAGAGGGTCGTCTCCCAAGTAGATTTCTCTACTTTCCGTGATGAAGTTACTATGAAGCATACTTGTATACGTGCGTAGTGATTTTTGGTTTTCACTACGAACGTCACTGGTAGCAGGCAGGGAAGGGGTTAATTTGTCAGTCCCAGATTGTAAACAAAACCGAGAATAAAATGAATGGAGCACAATTAGATGTTGCAAATCTATCCATCTATCTATCTTTTACACACACACACACACACACACACACACATATATATATATATTATATATATATATAATATATACACACACACACACACACACACACACACACACAAGAATAAAAACAGCAGGCTTTTCATGTCTCAGACTTGCATTTTTAACAAATTTTTGCTGCTGTTAAAAGTTTCATCAGGCCAAGGTACGATGATAAAAGCCTCACATCAAATAAAATGACATGTTGTTGATGGTGAATTTCCATTCAGGTAAACCAGGTAAAAAAAAGGTCAACAATTGTTGCATGCAAGGCAAAAAAACACACACACACACACACACATCGCAGAGAGAGACAGAGAGGGGGTAGGGTGGGGTGGGGTGGGGGGGGGGGGGGGGGTGGGAGGCAGGAAGAGAAGAGAAAAAGAAAGAGGCAGAGAAAGAGAAAAGATGGGGGGAGAAGAGGGGAAGGTGTTGACAACAAGTAAAATGTAAATGCTAAAACCTACGGCGCTGTTTCTTGCTGGTGCAGTCGTCAGGGTATGGGGGGGTCGGTGTTGTCGTGTTTTTTTTTATACGTGTTCGCTGTCTGCCATCACGTGCGGTCAGTGTTTTTCATGTGTTTTTGATTTCTGCTCCCTGATAGGAACTTCCATTTGTGTCTGCAATTGTTAACCATTTCTATCCTAGTGTTTAGGGTTGCTAATTTTGGTTTGCATAGGATCATATATTTTTCTGTTAGGGCATAAATTACATCTTTTTTGAAATGTTATTGTATGATGCAGCTCTTTTTAAGATTTTCCAGGATATGTTGTAGTCTATTTTTTTATCTTTGAGTTTCCAAATATATTTACTTTATAACACTCAAAGACCATAAACCTAATTTTTTGAACAACCCAACTTGTAGATTGATAAACCCATCCAAATCCGAATTAGGAAAAATCAGTAAAAACATTTTAGAGAAACCACCATAAAAAACATAAGAGAGAACACCGAATTCAACCTCTGGAAAAATACATATGAAGTTATACAATGGTTTAAAAACCTCAACAAGCAAGAAAACACAGTCTTTATAACATTTGATGTAGTAGATTTTTATCCATCTATAGATGAAGAGCTGCTCGCCAAAGCTATAAAATTTGCCAACAAATACACTGAAATATCAGGGTTAGAAATGGAAATCATTTTCCATACAAAGAAAACTTTACTCCACAGCAAAAAACGAGACTTGGACCAAGAACACCAGGAAAAGTTCAACTTTTGATGTCACTATGGGATCGTATGATGGTGCCGAAACCTGCGAACTTGTCGGACTATTCATGCTATCTAACATTCAAAATAAACTTGGAAAACAAATTGGACTGTACAGAGATGATGGCCTCGCTGCACTGAGTGATAGCCCTAGAAACATTGAAAATAAGAAAAAAGAATTGTGCAAAATCTTCCACGACAAAATTTAAAAATCACCACAGAAGCTAACAAAAAGATAGTGAATTATTTAGACATCACGTTAGACCTCAACCAACATACATTTAAACCATACAAAAAACCAAATGACACACCTGTCTATGTAAATATCAAAAGTAATCACCCACCTTCCATACTCAAAACGATACCTAGAGGCATAAACAAGAGATTATCTAATCTGTCATGTAATGAAACAGTATTTAACAACACTGCAGCTGAATACCAAGAAGCGTTACACCAAAGTGGCTACAACTACAAATTACACTATGACCCAGGAAATGATATGAGCAGACACAAGAAAGAACAGGAAAGGAAAATCATATGGTACAACCCCCCATACGATGGAAGAGTTAAAACAAACGTTGGGAAAGAATTCTTTAAAATTCTGACATCTTCTTTCCCAAAAGAGCACAAGCTGTTTAAGATATTTAACAGGCACAACATCAAATTATCATACTCATGTATGCCGAATCTCAAAAACATCATTGATTCAACCAACAAAACGAAAAGCAGTGCAGAGACAAACGAGGTGAAGAAGGAAAGGAAATCTTGCAACTGTACCAAGAAACAACAGTGCCCTCTAAACAATAAATGCCTCCACAGCAATATTGTATACCAAGCCACTGTAAAATCAGAGAACACTGAAGAAACATATATAGGTATCACTGAAAACCAGTTTAAAACTAGATATGCAAATCATAAACAGTCATTTAACAAAGAAAGATACAAAAATCAAACAGAATTGAGTAAATATATTTGGAAACTCAAAGAAAAAAAAAAAATAGACTACAACATATCCTGGAAAATCTTAAAAAGAGCTGCATCATACAATAACATTTCAAAAAGATGTAATTTATGCCTAACAGAAAAATATATGATCCTATGCAAACCAAAATTAGCAACCCTAAACACTAGGATAGAAATGGTTAACAATTGCAGACACAAATGGAAGTTCCTATCAGGGAGCAGAAATCAAAAACACATGAAAAACACTGACCGCACGTGATGGCAGACAGCCCCCCATACCCTGACGACTGCACCAGCAAGAAACAGCGCTGTAGGTTTTAGCTTTTACATTTTAATCAAAGTTTTAACAGATGCCGCTCCCAACCCGGTTGAGCACTTTTTTGGTTTTAAGAATCAATGAAGAACAAGTTGTGGGTTTAAGCTTAAATAAAAAAAAAAGCTGTAAGAATCAATATAGGTTGGGGGTAAAAGGGGAAAGTTGTGAGGATCAGAAGGCAACAACTGGATGGTTACAGGACAGTTGTGAGGATCAAAGACAGCAAAAGGAGGGATAAAAGAGGAAAGCTGTGAATATCAAAAGAGAATATATAGAAGGGTTAAAAGAGGAAAGCTGTGAGAATCAAAAGAGAACAACTGGAAGGCTAAAGGAAGGTAGCTGAGAAGTTAGAAAAGGAATAAGAGGAAGGTTAAAGGACAAAATCAAAAGAAGAAAGTGGAGGATTTAAGAAGGAAAGTTTTGACGATCAAAAGAGAAGAAGAATGCTATCAACGAAGGAAAGTTGTGACGATCAAAAACAGACCAAGAGGAATGTCATTAATGAAAGCAGGTTGTGAAGATAAAAAAGAACATGTGGAACGTTATCAAATGAAGAAAAGTTGTAAAGATCAAAACAGAACATGTGGAACATTAAAAATCTAAAGTTGAGAAGCTACAGAGAAGAAGGAGAGGCTTATAGGAGGAGAGCTGCGAAGATGAAAAAAGGAAGAATAAGAGGAAGGCTAAAGCAGCAAAGTTGTGAAGTTTAAAAGACAAGTGTAAAGTTAAAAAAGGAAATCTGTGAGGACCAGAGATGGCAAATTAAAAGACCTGAAGGAGGAAACCTGGCTCATGTGAAGCAAGAACACAGAATGATAAAAGGAGAGAATCTATGCTATAAAAGAAGAAACGGCAGTGAGTGAGATCAAAGGATAAAATGATAAACAGTATTTGAAAACAGGAACGATATCATATCAGAATGAAAATTCATAAGCAGGGAGAATGAAACAAGCAAAGGCTCTCATAATGATAACAAAGATATCAATTTTAAAAGAAAAAAGGATAGAGGGACCTGAAAGAAATGGAAAGATGTGAGTGAGAACAAAAAAAAGGAATGTAGCAGTATCAAATGACATGGTAAATGCTCCTAAGAAAGCAAAATGGACGGAATAAGAATCTAGCAAAAGAAATGAAAGAAGCAAACAAATCACCCATGCTGAGGACTCCCATCATTGGTCACTCCCAAATCCACCAGTCGCTGGCGCAGCAAACGTTTAAAGGATGCGTTCATCCTCACAAACAGATCCTGCAACAACACATGTGTTTTCAATGCTACAACCTGAAACTTGCATCACCAATTCAAAACTGATCATCCCTGTTTCTTGACAAGCTTTATTATTCTCAAGATATGATGCTAATATCACATTCTGGCCTGTCTGTGTGATGTATTCTCTCTCCTACTTTTGTTCCTATTGATAATTTCAATGTGTACTGTCTGCTTAGCTCGGCTGGTTTGTATCTCTGTCAACTATGTGAGAGCCATTTCACCACAACAGGAAAAAAGTTAAAGGACATACTTCGGTTTCTCATTTTCTTACATGAAACTGCTCACTCCTTTCAAATGGAAAAATATTTTTAAAAAGGAAAGATATTTTTTTCTGCAGACAATACAGACAAACAGATTACAGGACAAAACATGATGAATTTCAACCTCTTGGGTCTTCTTCAGGTAAGAACACATAACATTTCGGACACTGTAAATGAGGAATGAGCAACTGCTTCTTCTCATATTTGGTGCAAAATGGTTGTTGAATGAAAATCAGGCTGTTGGGAAGGGGACCATGGGAGTTAAAAAAAAAAAATAATGACAAATAATAATAATAATAATGATAATGATAACAATAACAGTAACAGTGATGATAATGAAAATATTTAAATAATAGGAGGAGGAATATCGTTGCTGTTGATGATAATATGACGATAATAGTTGTAGTATTAGTGGCTAAACACAGAAGGGGAGAAAGCAGAGTGGTTGGAACGTAGCAAAAACAACCGGGTTAGTTTTTTGTTTGTTTTTTAATTATTGCTTAATGGTATGAAATAATTGTAATGATAGTGATTATGGCAGATTGATAATAATGCTCTGTAGTGAGGAATAGAAATGATCAATAAATAAAAAGCAACCCAAACTAGTGGGTGGTGATCAAAATGATAGTAGTCATATGTAGTGATTTTGGTACTGATAATAATGGTTTGAAAGAAATGGAATGGAAGTGATCAATGAGTAAAGGGCAATCATTGCTACTGGGGAAAAAATGGGGGGGGGGGGGGGGGGGGGGGGGGGGATTTATGGAAGAGGGGGGGAGAGGGGATGGGGGGGTGTCATACACCTACACCACCAAGACACACATGTGCACAGGGAAGAGGGAAGGGAAACTCATCCAACAGCATTGTTGGAATGGTAAAAACAGTATTGCTGGATGATGATCATTGTCATAAGTTAAATAATGTTGGCATCAGTATAATAATACTGGTGGGGAAGACATGGGAAATGATCAATTAAAAAAGGGGGTTAATATCTTTATTAAACAACAACAACACAGACACGCGCGCGCGCAAAGAGGGAAACTAATGCAAACAGTATCATTAGAAAAGTAAACAGTACTGCTGTTGGATGATGATCATGATACCAATTAAGGTAAATCAAATAATGTTGGTACTAATATTAATTCTGCCTGGAAAGAAATGAAATTCATTAATGGGAAAAGGGCTAACATTAAAAAAAAAAGGGGGGATAGGGGGGGGAAGGGAGGGGTTTATATTTCCTACATCTACACTTATACACAGAGAAGAGGGAAGGAAAAATCTTGTGGAAGAGATGGTACATAAAAATGTATAAGAAAGTGAAGAGGGAGGGACTGGTATCTGAGTAAATAATAGACATAGTAAATGGACAGGGGTGTGTAGTAAGGACAGGGGAAGGAGGACAGCTGTAAGTTCTATATGGGGTAAACAGCAGGATTATGGTAGTGCGAGTGTCTGTTGGTGGAAGATATAGTGGGCTGATGTTGTTGTGGTGGATAGGTGCATGCTAGTTGTGGATATTGGTGTCATGTGGCTGGAGGGAAGAAGGGGTGGGATTTTACAAATTTTCCTCCACAGACGCTCAGACCCTGTCATCCATGGCAACTGGCCCAGCACAGGAACAAGAATCCATGCTACCATGTGGCCATATGGACAACCAACTGACCAGCACGCCTGTATCCAAGTGATGACTTCAACACACAGGAGAAAGATCTGGGAATCTCTCATGACAGGAAATCTTCACCTAGCTCAGTCTTACAACTCCTTCTGGACTGAAATACTTAGAAGCCTATGGGCAAAAGCTAAACCAAACCCATACTTGATGATGAGATTAAGTGAGAACTGGCCAGCCTGGTGAGACCAGACTGAATCTTTGAGAAAATTCTTCATAGTTTGTATACACTGATCTTGTATATACAAAAGGAAATTTTTATGTGTGAAACTGCACTTACCTGTCTATTTGTTATTTTTACATCATTTCATGTGCGACTCTATCCACTCCTGTCTTTCCTCTGAGCACAAGCACACCTAAGTGCATAAGCTTAGGATAATTTACACCTGAACCATTCTTGAATATTTTAACGTAAAAAACAAAAAAAAAAAAAAAAATTTTAAAAACTTTGAATATTTTTAACAGTCAAAAAACAAAAAAAAAAGCATTTAAAAAACTTTCTTTCAATCATACTACCAGAAAACTTCTCCTTCCACAAGCAAAAACTGAGTGTGGAAGTTAACATTCTGATGTGAATTTTTCTCTGCCCTGATGGGGTCGTGGTGACCAGTCATGGGGTGGTGGCCGGGGTTTGGGAGCCCCCTGGTTGAAATTGTAATTTAAGCAGTTGTGAGATGTAATTTAAGCAGCAATGAAATGTAATTTAAGCAGATTTGAAATATAATTTAAAGCAGTTTTGAACACCCATTCATGGTCTCTCATGATAAACAAATAACTATGCAGCAAGTAAAACACACACACACACATACACACACACACATACACACAGAAGCATGTACACTAAAATAAATTTCTTTTTAATTGGTATTTGTCTCAACAGCTATGCATATAACTTGGTAATGAAAGTTTAACATCCTTTATTGTCATGATTATTGTGCCACTCATTTCTAGTTGTTTACAACCAAGCTGACATTACGCATCACCTAGCTGGGCTATCATACCATTAGAATAAAATCCATGCTGTGGACAGTCGTGGCTCTAACTAAAGTTAAGGAGCAGATATATTAGGTTCCAGATACAAACTAAACCCAAAGCAATTGATAAGAACACTTATCACCGATTAGTGCCTTCTTTGATTCTTAAAATCAATTTATTTTAATCAATAAAACCATTTTTTTTTTTTGTAAATTCACAATAAGTGCCAATCACTTGAGCATTGAACGAGGGAGATTTACACACACTCCAAGAGAAGAAAGATTATGCAAAGTATGTGGATTATCAAGGATTATTAATTTCATCTTTGGCATGACTGCATCTTATTTGATGCTTTAAGGAAACGTGTAATCATAGAATTGGAGAGTCACAATGTGTGTGGTGTGTGCATATGTGTGCATGTGTGTGTGTGTGTGTGTGTGTGTGTGTGTGTGTGGTGTTTGTGTATGGTGTGTGTGCGAGAGAGAGCAGTGTTTGTGCATGGTGTGGGTATACATTGTGTGTGTGTGTGTGTGGTGCTTTGCATGTGGTGCATGCACATGTGTGTGTGTGTGAGTGTGTGTGTGTGTGTGTGTGTGTGTGTGTGGCATTTATTGGCAGTACTGTGGGATCCTGATCTTCTGTCCATAGGTTCTGTGGTGTGGTGTACTCTCTGCAACACTGGTTTATATTTCAGTTGTTAGTGTGTTTCATCATCTGTGGTGTGGGCTTTTGTAGCTCAGTCCTATCTTAAGTAGTCTTTTTTTGGGGTGTAGTTAGTTTTGCAATGTTTTATGTACTACCTTCTGTGGGGATGGCTTTTTATCACTCGCATTTAGTTCATGAGTGACCAAACTACATATGTGAAAGAAAACAGGCAGTAATGAATTGGAAGTTTCACTGAGTGTAGGTAGTGTTATTTCATCTCTGCTAAACAAGACCAGTTCCCAAGAGGCTTGCAAGATGTGCAGACTGGTGGATAATGTGTGATTCCCATCTTCTTTCCCGCTTTACCTGGACTGGAGTGCCCCCTATGATATGAGTTGGAAAGCAATATTGTGTGGACTTCAAGCTTTCTTGTGAGTACAGATGTTTACCCTGAAGTTCAGTTGATACTAACACCAGTTTTTGTGGTATTTCATTGTGAATTTAGTGCTATATTTTTGTTTATGTTCTGAAAGTGTTTGTTTTTGAAACAAAATGTTCATTATATACATTTTTGGTCTACTCATTACAAACAAAATCAAACTATTGTGATATCTGGCTGTAGCCAAGGATATAACAAGAAAATTTCCCTAGTATCTAAGATATATGTCAAGAATTGAAAAGAGAAGTGGGCATATTAGTGAACTTACCTAAGAAAACAAAATTGTGTCCCTTTACACCTGACTGTACTGTACCCCAGAAATACACAGATATATCTTATTAAACAACAATTGTGGGCTGTAAATTCACTACCAGATATTTACACAGGTGTCCAATAAACACTAAAACCACTTTTTGCTGGGTTTGTATGTTTTTGTTTTGCTGCTGTGTGGTTATGTATGTTTGTGAAGAATAATCTTTTTTTAAAAGTTGAATTATAAGATTATTTATTATACTCAGAATCAACAAAACCAAATATAATTTGGGGATATTATAGCCCTGGGTATAAACAAGAAAACATGCAAAAAATCTAGGAGATATCTCCACAAATAAATGAGCACTGATCAAATTAGTGAACCTACCACAAAAAGTCAATTTTTGCTCTGGCACACAGAAGTACAAAACAAATACAAAACAGTGGCAGTCAAGGGTTAATAAGAAAAAGGCAACAAAGAAGCAAGCAAACAAGAAACAGATAAAAACTAAACAAAAATAGATGTATCATAAGCCAACCAGTGGGAAATGAAATTTCTAAAATGAATCTAGTGAGCAGGTAGAGGAAAAGGAAGAGGGGAAGGCAGGAGTGGGGTAAGAGGTGAAGGGGCAACTTACACACACAGACACACACACACAATGGATGTCACACATGCACACACACTCTTACACCGCATGCACCCATATGCAAGCATATTCAATGTATAATTCACAAATGCACCAAGTATGTCAAGTGGGCACTTCATGGGGGTCCTTCTCACGGGGCATAGGGCAAGGAAAATGCCCGCACTTTTGAAAGCTCTTGCACAACAATATAGCTTTGTGCTGAAAGTCCACACAACTGTGTTAACCTCTTGGCACTACATATAATGAACAGTATGTTCTAAAATAATGGCTTATAATGGAACCGCGGACAGCGTCCTTGGGTAATGTTAGTTTTTGAAGGTCTCAAATTAATATTAGACCATAAAACCTATACATTTTTTGAAAGAGCAATGCTTGGACAATACAAAAAGGTATAATAAAAGCCATACCTTGATTCTTGTACCTTTACTAGTCCACTGAAGTATCCATTGAATGTTGCACAAATAT
Organism: Conus betulinus; assembly: GCA_016801955.1. Classification (NCBI taxonomy): domain Eukaryota; kingdom Metazoa; phylum Mollusca; class Gastropoda; order Neogastropoda; family Conidae; genus Conus; species Conus betulinus. The sequence continues at coordinate 109,166 of JADBJO010010122.1, forward strand.
ATCCAGAAAAAGTGTCCCACACAAAAAGCATATACACTGGCACAAACATTGTTCCATTTGTCCAGAACACCACAAACAGCACTGTTCACATATGTACATCAGGAGAAGGCTGGCATGGACAGCACATTCATCTTCTGTGGTACTTGGGAAAGCACCCAGCGCAGAGGCCAACGTCGCAGGCAGGACACTCCCAAGTGGATCGGACACGCTTGTTGTGACCAGCAGCACAGTCCCTCCTCTTGCCTGGTGGTAGCTTCCTCATGTCATGGGGCAACAACTGCAACACCTGGCTGGGGCTGGGCAGGCAGGGCTGGGAGGACCTGCAGTGGTGGGTTCTCCTTGGCAGCCTGGATCTCAGCAGCAGTGCGGCGCCGCCGACGGACGACTTTGGGTGGGTAGTAATTGCCCGCCCAGACCCTCCACAACCTGCACCATGAATTGGTACCTGGTCATTTTGGGCATGTCTGAGGTGTTCTTCTCATAAATGATGTAGGCATTCAAGACAGCCCTCCCAAACAATGAGAAGACAACCTTGAGTGACCACTTCATGGTGCGGCGTTCAGACAGGTACACGTAGAGGCGTGCGTCGCTCAAGTCCACACCCCCCATGGTCTTGTTGTACTTGACCACACATTTAGGTTTCCTCACCTGCTGTCTTCTCCTGTTTTCCAGCTCCTCAAAGCCTGCAGAGACAGCAGTGCTCAGAAGAACAGGCTTCTTTCCCCCATCTTTGTAGGCAACACACAGGAGATTGCCTTTCCGGCGTTCAGTGACCTCATGATTGCGCAGTCGCTGCTGAAGAGCCGCCCTTGGGAGACCTCTCCTGTGGGCCCTGACAGTACCAGTGGCTGTTGTCCCTTGTTGGTACAAGTCAAGGAACAACTGAGGTGAGGAGAAGTAGTTGTCCACTCCCAGGTGATGGCCACGGTTCAAAAAGTCACATGCAGTCAGCAGTCGCATGACTAATGCGTATGTTGAACCTTGTGGATCCACTGGTGCTGCTGGGTTTCTGCCCTTGTACACCTCAAAGAAAGAGGTGTATCCATTCTGGGCATCACAGACACACCACAGCTTGATGCCAAACCGGGCATGGCACTTGAGGGGCATAAACTGCCGCAGATGTGGAGTTTCCCCTTGTAGCCCACCATGCTCTCATCAATAGAGATGTCTGCGCTGGGATGGTAGTAGCGCAGAAATCTTTCAGTAAAGTGATCAATCACAGGCTGGATCTTGTACAGCTTGTGGGCAGGGTCACCAGCTGGAGGCTGCAGTACATTGTTGTTGAAGTGCAGAAACTTCATCATCAGCTGGAATCGATCCCGTGAAAAATGTTCCAGGAACCACGGTGTCTCTGGCTCAGATGACTGGAATCCCAGTATGAGCTGATGGTGGTCTTCCTGATCAGCCCATGTTGAAGGACACCCCCAGAAAGGCCCTGACCTCCTCTGCTGTTGTGGCCCCCTTCTTGATCCACTGGTGAACAATGGAAGAGGGTTTTTGGCGCAGGTATTCCTCATGATCATTGATCCACTGCTGACTGTATATGTTGTCTCCCTTACTATATGGCCAACAAAATCAGGAGTGAAGAAGAGGTCAACATAGTCAATGGGCCTGGAGTCTGGAGGGGGAGGATGTTTAGGGCCTGAAACAGCTGTGAAATTGATAGGATCAGGTCCTGGGTCTTCTCCTATGATGGGCATCCACAGGCCATTGACGTCTTGGTCAGCATTGCCAACAGCTTCACCATCACCCTCACTATCTGAACTGCTGGACTCTACAACAATGAAAAAAAAAGGAAACATTCAGTAAATATTTACAATTCAGAGCATTATAACTGGTTTATATTCTGATGAATTCAGTCATAGAATTTCTTGTTTTTTTCCTTTTAGTTTGCTTCCAAAATTAATTATATCAATTACAGCATTTCTTTACACACACACACACACACACACACACACACACACTCACACACAAGTAATAATATACTGCTTTTATTTTATATTAGCAATGCCAACCAATAAGAAACAAAATCTCAGCAATAAAACACAATTTCACCTACTTCAGATTTACAGGTTATCAGCCCTGACACACCCTGTTTGTACCCTTCAATACTGTTGTATCAACTCCTGTGCTAATGAACATTATCTAAGTCTTCCTGACAGAAAAAAAAGTCTTACTAATAAAAACACGAATTTTCGTCAATAATTCCACTTATCAGAACGAAACAGAAATGGCATATGCCCAGAATAATAAAGAAACACGCCCACAATTCCTCCCCCCAAACCGTAAACAAACCAAACACGTGCCGTCAGTCACTGACTCGCTCACCTTCACTCCATGCCTTCGAAGCTAAAAATAGATGCCCCCCACCCCAAACCCCCAACCCCTGTACATTTACAAACAAAACTAAAGCCATATTTACCTTCGTATTCATCATCAGAGCCGCTTTCTGCAACAGACTCTTCGCTCGTGTCATGGACGATGTCTTCATCTTCGTGAGCACTCTCAGTGTCGCTCATTTTGGTAAAAAAAACACGACGATAAAATCTTTCAAAAAATGGCTTTCAGTGTCTGCAAGAACGGAAGAAGCAAGGAGAGAAGCACAGCATATATTCTGATTGGTCATAAAGCTCTCTCATTTGCATTGGCAACGCGCGCAGCGGGACATGTGTAATGAGCCACTCGAGTGGCGCATCGTGGCGGACCGGCAAAGCCACGAAAGTGGCGCATCGTGTCAAGGAGGTTAACTAACTGCCAACTCGCCTACTGGTGCAATTTTCACTTTTCCCTTGTCTCATTCCACATCACTGACATAGAAGCACTGCCCTTACCCTGACTTGTTGCTGTGGTAACACTCCAAGCAAGGCTTCATGAAGTTTGGCCAGCTGTTTGCACACAGAGCGGAAACACTGGGAAGGCATGGGAGCTTTTACCTCATACTGAAATATACAAGGATTACACATCAACATTTTACTCTGGGTCTCTTATTACTTGTTAATTCATACAACAATAACTTTTTTTTTTTTTTTTACCACACATCAACACTTGACTTCTGAGGTCTTTCTTTTTTGCTCAGTTTCACAAATGACCTTTTTATTATCAATGTTTCATCCCTCATTCAGATTTTTTTTTGTGTGTAGTCAGACTGGAAGAAAGATTTCACTCATGATTTGGCTTCAGGGGTGTCTTCAACCAGAGAGACCAGGCTGAACACTCTCCAAATTTTCATAAGCCTGAGAACAGATTCTTTACATTTCATAAGCCTGAAAACTGATTTTCTACATTTTCATAAGCCTGAAAACTGATTTTCTACATTTCATAAACCTGAAAACTGATCCTCTACATTTTCATAAGCCTGAAAACTGTTTCTGTCATAAAGTCTGAAAACTGTTTCCCTACATTTTCATAAGCCTGAAAACTGTTTCTGTACATTTTCATAAGTCTTTAAAACTGATTCTCTACATTTCTATAAGTCTGAAAACTGATTCTTGACATTTTCCAGGCTGGAAAGAACAAGGTTATTGTGGGGGGAGGGGGGGGAGAGTTCAGCCAAACAACAAAATCCACAATTTTCCTGCCCAAATTTCATCTTGATTCCTTGGTCAAACCAAGGCCACTTTCCCTTGCTCTCAATGCTCACCTTCGAGTGATTCTCTGTCTCTCTCCAAATTTCTCATCATTGTCAAGGCAAAGTGCAAGTTGTGAAAGAAAAGACGGCTCTGATAATGACAGAATCAGGTTTTGACCTATCCGAATGGGAATCACTTGTTGCTGTGTGCAAGTCAATCAGTTCACCATTATTTTACATCAGGAAATCCTTGCAAGGCGAAGGAAAAACAATAAACAAAACAAACGAACTGAATAATACTGAAAGCAGTTTGCCTATTACAGTCAATTCCGCTCAAAGGCAATTTTCAGGTATTTTACATGCCAGATTCAGGTTTGAATCTATTACAGAAAAGCCGGTGGTAATTTCTCTCAGGCCCAAACTGAACAGTACAGAATTTATTTATTTATTTATTAAATTTCTTTTTGCTGTCCCAACCTCTGCACCACCTCAGAGGCAGTGCACCCACGCCGCTCATTCCAACACCCTGTCCACACAGCTACAGCCCGGTCGGCCCCGCCACAGTCCCGGCACCGGGCAATCCACAGGGAGCAGTCAATGTCAAGTCGTCAAGAGGCAACCCACCGAAGGAGGCACTGCACTGCTGCCGAGTCACTTCGGTGGTGTTCAGTGGCACCTGTTCTGATCTAACATACGCAGGACACCACCTACTAAGCCCCCTACTGACGACAATAATTGCTTAGTCGCGGAGCCGGTGTGAGTGAGCTCTCCCCCAAGATGGCGCCACCACGTCTGTCCAACGACAGCCCCCATGGACCCGCCGATACCGGTGACCCCCCGACGGAACCAAACCAAGGCCACAGACGCGGAGAGGACATCGAAACTGAGGTCACCATGAGAGCAGGGCATGAAGGGCCACAGAACTTGAGACATTTTTTTTTTTTTAATGCTGATCGATGAGAATGAGGATGATTAAGATGATGCTACGGATTTCCATTTCGGTCTGAGACTACATGACAGGGCTGTACTCTACGCTTCTTTCATAATATATCCCGGCGTCAACCAGGCCCTAGAGATACAGGCACCTGCAGTGTTGGTCAGGAAATTTGAGCAACACTCTCAGAAATGCATCCATTAAGTGGATGAAACTCGACTGTGTGGTCCCAGTCTTCCCAACTGAGCCCGTAGCAAACTCAACTCTGGGTAGGAAAAACCCACATGACTCTGATGGGATTCGAACCAACGACCTCCCAGCCGGGAGTCCGCGACGCTAACCACTTCGCCACGGCGGCTGGCACAGTACAAAATTTAGATGGGCCAGAGAGGTGTTTTTTTTTTTTTTCAGACTTTCTGTATACCAGGTTCACAGCCTGAGCCTGAAAGTTGTATGATACCCCTACATCTCTGTTTCATTTCTTTTTCTCTTTCTGGAAATGAACAGTACAAACATTTAGTTTACAATGCACTCTTTTTGTAGACAATTACCAGGACAGCAATCATCAGAGTTAGATCTCTCTCTCCTGACTGATACCATTCACTTACATATGCAGAGAAGCTTTCTCTCAAGCACACACATACTCACACTGACACAGACACAGACACACACACCTTGGACAAAAGCCCTTCCAGACTGTTTTCAGCAATGCTGACCAGCTTGTTGCAGATCTCTTCTATATGGTCCTGGTAGTCCTGTCATGACAAAAGTCCATCAACACCAACAACTACATCATGAAGGAAAAGCATCCTGAAAACCCAGCGTCTTAGGAAATTATACAGAAGACTTTGAAACTGATACCCAACAATTTGTTCAGCCAAGTTCTGTTTAACACAACACAAAACTAGGTGACCAGGCATTCCTTGTATGGTGACTTTTAATTTGAATCAAATCAGTTTTAATACTATCAAGCCGAGAGCGGTGCGCACGGCACGATTCCCTGCTGCCGCACACTCGAGCATTCAGTCCCTGCCGACATGCATATTTTGCCACTTTTTAATTCATTTTTATGGTAGCTAGACAACAACTGACAGCGTTGTGTTAGGTGTTACAGGAAAGAACAAACACTCAACTAATCGAACATAGTAATTTCGAATCATTTACTTTCAATGTGTAGACACAACTGTGCACTGAAAAACATGTCTGACAAGTAAAAAAATTCTTTGTTTACATTCTATTCTGTTCTTTTACAACACCAAATCAGAAGATGAAGGGATGGTTGCATCTTCAAAGAATTCAATTTCCTCTTCTCTTTCAAAGTTTTCTCTCTATCACTCCCCTCATCACCAGATCAACTTTGTAATACGATTTTCAAGCGCTTCACTGAGCAAGAAATAGCTACCACACCCTTCGTCTGACCGACATTTTTTCTGGCACAGGAAATACCTGCCACGCATGCTTAGCGGGAAAGCCCAGTGCTGCCAGTTCTTTTGTTTCAAAGCTGCTGGGGTCAGCCAAGTTCACGTTAGAGCACTGAAAGTAAGGTCTACAACTTGCTACGACATCCCCAAGACTAGTTACAGAGCTTATTTCCCTTGGGATCATTTTATGGAAAATGTAGGAATTTTTTATGTTCCTGTCAGCCGATAGTGGTTGACACAGCAGAATGTACTGTCTGTCCGTCAGCCAGCCTTGGATGACGCGGCTCGAGGGAAAGAAATCCCGTCAGCCACTACTGGTTGACATGGCTGGTAAAGGTTAAAAAGCTGTGATTGTGAAGCACTACTGAATGATATGTATATCTGCACAGATAGCATGTTCACAATGCAGGAATTCAATCCAGTGTTAGCAGAAGAAGTATAAAAACTGGAAATGGAATAATCACAAAAAAGAAAAAAAAACATTACTGAAAGCTTGGCTCCCTCCAAATACAGCCATACCCAGTTTTGATCAGTCACAGCTCCAGAACTGCAGTCTATGAAGACCATTCATGACGCAATCCACCAGGGGAGACACAGCATAGCTGTAAAGTCAGTTCGACAGAGTTCAGTGTTGCTTGTTCTGATGTAACATATACACAGCATTATCTACTGCTCCCTATAGACAAAAAATTATTGCCAAAAATGTTTGGTTAGACACAGAGCCAACTTGAATGAGAGTCAATCCAAACTTCAATCTAACAACAGTTCCCATTGACTTACTGGTATCAGCAACTTCCACATGCACTCACCCATGCATGGACAGGACTGGAAATTAACAGTGAAGTCACTGTGAGACCATGGCATGATGGGCGACAGAATTTGAGTCTTTTTGGTTGTTGTTATATTGAAAAGGTATGAAGTGATGAAGATGATACTTTACAGTTCAATTTTGTTCCGAGACAATCTGACAGGGGTGGTACTACACTTCCATTCATAATAATCCTCATTCCAGCCAAGCCAAAGAGATTCAGACACTGGCAGAGTTGATAAAAAAAGTTCAAGGAACACCCAGAAACTCATGAATGAAATCAATGAAACTTGACTGGGTGATTCCAGTCTTCCTATTTGAGCCCACAGCATACTCAGCTTTGGGAAGATGCTCACCAGGGCTGACAAATCCCATCAAGAAATGTCACTGACAGGATTCTTCCCAGCCTGTACTCTCATGATGTTAATCACTGCACAGCCTCCCAGCCTGCATGCCTGTAATGTTAATCACTGCACAACCTCCCAGCCTGCATGCCTGTAATGTTAATCACTGCACAGCCTCCCAGCCTGCATGCCTGTAATGTTAATCACTGCACAGCCTCCCAGCCTGCACATGTATGATGATAACCTCTGCACAACCTCCCAGCACACAACCTCCCAGACTGCATGCTTATGATGATGTTAACCATGTTAATCACTGTAAAAATGCTCCGGTTACGCTGTCCTTATTTACATGTATTAATTAGGGGGGGGGGGGGGGGGGGGGGGGGGGGGGGGGTGAAGTTATCATTAAAAGATAGCACACACACACACACACACACACACACACACAGACTCACTCACTGTTGTAAGAATATCTGCTTGAGTGACCAGGGATAAATACTTCTGTCCTGTTCTGATGTGTTCAAAAGTACCCTTGAACAAAGATATCTGTCATTTATCACTGCACAAATTTTCTTAACTCCACCTTTACATCAGCATATTCCTATACAACCAGTGGGAAAGCTTTATATATCTGTTTGAATTATTCCTGCGCTGCTCAATTCAAACACAATGCCAAGGTGAGTCCTTGACATGATGGTCAACCATCCTCTCCCATTTGACGTAAGGTCGAGAAACTCTCCTCTACCCACCGGTCCCTCCTATTTAAATCCCTCACCTCCTCCCCCTCAGGGGGTTCATGTGAAATACTCCTTCCTTGAGGAGCCCATGTCTGATAAAATTTTTCATTCTGTCTGTGCTTCAAGAATGTACCTCGGTTCTGCAATGCTCTGCTTATGCCAGATTCACTTTTGCCGTTATCCTATTGGTCCAAGCCATATACTTTGAAAGTGTGCCATCATCAAGGATACTCATTTGGCCATGCATGTTAAGTGTGCTAAACCTGACCCTCATTTCTCCTCAGTTCGTATGTTTGTTTGTTTTTTTTAAACTGAAATAGGCCCAACTTTGTGTTTCAGTTTTTTCATACTTTTGCTGTTTGGTCATCTCCTCTGTGTCATTTTTAGCGTTATCCTCTCTCTCCTTCTTCAGTATCCTTAAAACTGGCACAAGGTGCCATAACTTGAAGAAAACATTGTTTCTTGCAGAGAGGTTGGCCACTGTGATCTCTGCCACTTTGTTATCCAAATTCTCTCTTTCCAAACAGCACAGTTTTTGAGGTTACTTGTCACCTATGATTTTTTTGCCATTCTCTTCAAAAAAGAACAGCAAGTGGATATATGTGATCATTACAGTAGACAATTTCCATCTTTCCCCTCTAAAGTTCTCCATGGAGACTGTCCTAAGGGTGTGCTTGCCCATTCTCCTCAGGCTGTGACCCTTGAGACATTGCTTCTCCATGGAGACAGGCTGTGACCCTTGATCTATGGGACATGTGCTTTCACATCCCCATTCTCTGGTCATGCCAGGACCTCCACTTAACTCTTTCATCCCTGCAAACTGCTAGAGCGGTTTGACAAATCTTCTTTCATTCCTGAAAACCGCCTCAGCGGTTCAGAGAAACATACTCCTTTCCATCCGGCAACCTGCTGCAGCTGTTCACGCCTTAAAATATGCGCCCACCTGTCACATGGTTGGCGGGTCATAGCGGCCTTCGCCTTGTAACGGGACTCGCGGGATGTTTAGATAAGTCATGCCTGCATACTTCCTCAGCGTGGGAAAGTGTCTGGAACTGAAATTTTATCTTGACTTGACTGTGAGAGCACAATGTTTAGTGCCTACTGAGAAGACAGACGGTGAAGAAAAAACACAGCGATAAGTTTTCTGACGACAAAATTTACAACAATTTAGCCAATGACTTCGATCTGTTTGATCTAACAGAAGAAGAGAGAGCAGCACTTGTCGATGCCATCAAGGAATATGACAGTGATACTGGCAATGAACTGGATGATGAAAAATCTTCCACTTAGTGACAATCAGCCTCGATTCGTCTGGACAGGTGGGGATTTCACTGAACCACGCACACCTCGGAAAAACTTCGATTGCGCCCCGGTCCTGTGTGCATACTCGATACGTCAATGAAGGCAATGGATTATTTTCAGCTGTTTCTATTCTGATACAGTCCTTTCAAAGCTAGTTAGTTTTGCAAACGACGATGCCAACACTAAATGGCAGACTGATCCACAAAAAAACAGTGGCAGGTGTTGGAAAAGATCACACCTGTGTGGTCTGTGTCGCACGACACAAACAATATGAGTCAACACACCCTGGTGTGAAATACAGTGACAATCCGTTCAAGAGAAAAGCAAGACAACGATGATGTGCGAAAAATGCAATGAATATCTGTGTTGCAATAATCAGAAAGATTGTTTTAAGGTGTACCACACCCATGTTTCCTTTGTGTGACACCTGCCATTTTTTCAAAAAAGCTCTTATTGTATACCAGCATATGTGAAACGCGGATATCTCTGGAACTAAACAACCATTCTCATGCTATTTTTTGTAAAATGGAGGAGATACACTGTACTTTTATTATATCATAACATGTTAGTATGGGTAAGTCAACAACAATTTCATTTTTTAGTAGTGATTTCAAGTGCAAAAAAAAAAAAAAAAAAAAATAAAAAAAGAATGTTATGTTTTCTTCTAAGCGTAAAAAATAAAGAAAGAATGCCAACAAACTCTCAACAAGGGAGGAAAAATACTCCACTCACAACTGAAGACCAGAAAGTATGGTATTTCCAACAGAAAAGTGCATGAAACAGCCACAAATACAACTACTCCAATAGCAGGGAACACACACACACACACACACACAACACACACACACACACACACACACATGCCATATTCTTATGCCTGGTACACATGGTAGAAAAACACAAAGAAAACACACACACACACACACACACACACACACACACACACACACACACACACGTCCCTTTCACTCTCAACAGTATATATATATATTTTTTTTTTATGAACACAAAGTCATTCATGTGCCTGTTGGTCTCTGAACCCTTGTCATTCAGTTGATCTATATAATCAGCTGTACACCCACTCGAAAGACGTCTGTGATACTCGCCTCTCACGTGTCAGTTGGCCACGCCCCCCCCTTCAACCTCGACCAGCAAGAGTCGGCCCACAGCGTGTGTGTGAAGTTCGTTGCCTAAAGTCTTAGTTGGCTCCCTCACATAGAGTTAGTGAACAGTCAGTCAGTGCTGGCTGGCTCAACGCAAAAACACTGGGGCACACGCGGTAGGTAGTAAGTGGGCGTCTTATCAGCCTCTCATAACAAGTTGGCAACGGTCCAACGCTTCACGTTGGAATAATTCGGTCAAGCCCTCACTACTATCGTTCTTTACTCGTGACTGTCTGGGTCTTCTTCATCTGTATTAGGAACAACCAACTGTCTATTCAATATTCCCAGCACTTGATCTGTGGTAAATGTACGGCAAGGTCGAGTACGTAAAGTGCTTGGTGGTGACGTCATAGTGAATGGAAAAAAAAACAATCGGAATAAAGTCAATAAAACACTGACTGAATAGTGTTCTGACAAAGCAAATGGCTGTGAGCATGGGCCAGACCATCCCCCAACTATGATGTGCTTTTTATCTCATGAACTAGGATCGTGAGAGTATCGGGAGTTAGGTCACCCTACTTTGTCGCCAAAAGGCGCCCTTGGCGCTCTGCCAAGTCGTCGCCAAAACCTTCAAGAATCAGCTGCAGGGTATATACTAGGGTTATGGACACAGCCATTTCAGCAATGAGGCAAAGAACCATCTCCATGTAATCAAATTGCAGAAGACTTTCAATCTAAAGATTCTGTCCATGAACCTTTCAGTTTAAAAGCAGATCCTCTCCTCTCTGGATCTCCTTGTCAATCGTCCAACCATTTATCTTTCTGAAACTGGCTAGAACAAAAAAAAAAAGCCAGATAACCACTAACATCTAATAGTAAAATTGTCAAAGGCAATCCATGAACGAATGGGAATTACTGGGATAGCTCACAGATTTATGCAAACTCATTCTTTGTCATCATCAAGGGCAAGAAGGAGATCGTTTACAGCTTTCAGGAGAGCGGGTCTCTGTGCTATGGCCAGCACTGTAAGCAGACTGGTGAGGGTCATTCAACTCAAGCTGGCTTCTATCTGTTTCTTTTCTGTTTCTGGCACTGGACCCAAAATATCTTTCCGACATCCTCCACATCTACATCCCATCCCGTCAACTTCGTTCCTCTGCCGACAGTCACCTTTTGCGCATTCCTTCTGTCAGAACAAAATCTTTTGGTCAACGTTCTCTTTCCTTCCAAGGACCAACTGTCTGGAATACACTTCCCATCAGTGTCAGACACCTACCTTCACCCTCTTCTTTTTCAATCTGCCGTCAAAACTGACTTCTTTCATCAGTCTTAAACCCCCCCCCCCCCAACTTCCTAATCCACCTTCTGAGTGTCTGAGTGGGTTTTTGCGTGCACGCCTGGTGGTTGTGTTGCTTGTGCGTGCAGGCCGCGTTGATGTGAGTGCGTGCGTGCGTGCGGGTGTCTGAGAGCGTGGGTGTGGGTCATGCGTGAGCGCGTGTGCGCATGCGGTCCTGTGCGGGTGCGCGCGCACGCTCGTGGGAGTGTGTGTGTGTGTGTGTGTGTGTGTGTGTGTCTCTGTGTTGTTGGTAATGTAAAGCGCTTAGAGCCCTAGTTTTTAGAGAATAGGCACTATATAAATCAACATTATTATTATTATTATTTATGTAGAGGAACCACCACTCTGAGTGGAATTGTACGCATGTGCAACTGATTTGGGCATTGTATTCTTTTACTTTGTATCTGTATTTCAATCATTTCTGGAAGAAGTGTTGTGTGGCTGTATGACAGTTAGCTTACACCTAAAAAGTAAGACCTGACATTATAATGAAATAGTGCTCTGTTACCGTTTTAAAGTATGAAGATTTTACATTGGAGGTGGTGTACATTTTTCATTATACAGAATTCATGTCACATTCCACAAAAAATATTCACTTGAATCTCTTTGCTATATCAATAGTCTTCAACAATTTTCATCCCTTTCAAAATGATGCTGGTAACAAATATGGTGCGTTTTATTCTAAACTGAAGCTTTTCCAGCCTAACATCTTTTATTTCATGCATTCTGATGAAGATTTTATTCCAAACTGTTCTCAGTGCCATTTTCTGATTTCATCTTAACAGCATTTCTGCCTTATGTCATTTGAAATTAGCACAACAAAGTACAAGTTTGTACCTCAATGCACCAAGAACAGTCTTACAGGACCACACATTGTTTCGAGCAACTTGTCCTTTATCTGAACATTGCTTTTAACTGATGCAATACAACCTTCATAGATAACAAAAATTGAGCTGATGCAATGCAACCTTCACAGACAAAAAAAAAAAAAAAAATCTATCTTCAGATCATATTCAACAAAAAAAAATCTTTGAACTTAACATTTCATATTTTTAAAAAAAGTGTACAATTCAGAGAACACTTAAAAAAAAACTATTCTTAAAGTTTATCCTTGACCACCGACTAAAATGTTTCATTAAAAGAGTATAGATTTAGCAAGCAATTCTGGTGATGTTTCTGGGTCTATGTTGTCAAATACTTTGGGAATCGCAGCAGCACTGTAAAATTTTAAAGGTTTCTGTTATATAACTTCTTACTGTTTGATATTCTAGACTTGATCACAAAACGAATCTCAGCCTTTCTTCATCACTTAAGTGACTCAATCCAATGATTGGTTTAGTGAATCTTCCCTGTACATTTTCTACAAAAGTTTTAAGCTTCTTCAAATTTGGAGACCAGACCATATTACCATCTTCTAAAATAGGCCTAACTAAGTTTTGAAAAGTGGTACCAATATGTCTTTGGTTTTAAAATGAATGAAATGTGATATCCAAGTTCTGTTTGCCTTTTTAACAGCTGCAGCAATGTGCTGGTAAAAAAACAGGTTATTATCAACAATGACTCCCAAATCCTTTTCAGTTTAAGTGGTTTCCAGGTCACACTCATCCATGGCTTACCTATGATAGGATTGTTTTTACCACTGATAAATCCCTTGCAGACCTTTTTGTCTGTTGAACTTGATTTGCCAGTCCTTAGACACACACACTACCTGACTGATGGAATCCTGTAGTTTATTTTGCTTCCATCATTAAGAACACAGTTGTTAGCTTTAATGTCAACTGCAAAATTTTGAATAAAGTAGTAAACAAATGTTGGGCCTGTAATTAATAAAATTAATACACAGGGGCATCCCACACCACTGCTTTGCAGAACACCATTGATAACCCATGTCTCTCTCCACTTTCGCATCAAAAATACTAATGTACATGGTACTCTCAGTATAGAAATCTTTAAATCCACTCTAGTAGTTTTTCCTGAAAGCCTTACCTTTGAGTTTGTGCAAGTTTTATATGCCAGACTCTACAAATGTAAATAAACCAAACTTGAAAATATATTTTAAAATTTATCATCTCTGAATCATGAATCTATGCACTGCATATAAAAGGCATTCACTACTGCATAGACTTTTTCCATAATGCTGCTGTCTTCAAGAGATCCATGTGAATCTGAGGCCTGAAATATATATCTCATGTCATATACTCTGGGCCCTCCATTTTTCTTTCTTTTCCTTTATCTTTGACTGCTATTCTGCTAATCTATTCACATTTGTTCCTCCACACAAAACAGACAACATGACATCTGAAACATCTGAACATGCTCATTTACGATTTTGGAATGACAATCTTCTTCTACATGCGCAATGTTTCTCTTTGACCAGATTCTGAACATTTGTGTTTCAGATTCTTCTTCTCCCTTGCTTCATGGGCAGTAACCAGAGATTTATGCTTAAGAACACTTCATGAGATTTTTCCATGTCCACTCTGAAACGTTATTAGTCAATTTTCTTTCCCTGTTTTCCTCTTCATCTCCCTCCTTAAAAAGTTCCCTGGACATTATTTCAGCAAGGCCATTGAATCTTGTTATATAAACCACATCAATGCAGTTTTTTTTTTCTTGACTGTTGTCAGTGGATCTTCATATGGTCCTATGAGCTGCCTGATGGATTGACACTCTATGTGACATGATCATGATATGATCAGTATATCTATGTTTTAGTATCTTGTGGTAAGCATCATTTCCAGAGCATGGATTCTTCTTTCCAGATTTGCAGAGAGGGTCATGTCTTGTATGTCTACAGGAAGACGGAATAAACCAGTGCACATGTGAGCCTGATCTTTTGTTTCATGGACATATTCTTGTCCTTCCATAAAAATTTTAATCTGGTTAGTGCTGTGGTTGTCTTTGCGGCCTTTGAGAAGAATTCTGGTTTTGGATCCTTCCCTGCAAATGATGCAACCCAGGTAAGTGAACTGTTGACTGAGTACAATTACATCAGTACTGATGATGGTGTTGTGGCCGGCCATCAACCAGATCTTCTGGGCTCTGATTTCCATGCCATATCTTGTTGAATGTTCATCCAGGCCTTCGACACACTTGGCCAGTGGCCAGTTCTTGTTCCTCCTCCATTACATCAGTCATAACCTGTTCCAGGAATAGGCTGAAAAGTGAGGGTGGAGAAAGGCAACCCTGATGAATTCCTACTAAAGTTTGAAACCATTCTCCAATAGCACCCTGTATGGGTACCACTAGTGTATGCGGAGTACAGTTGCAGGATGGTCTTGAAAGCATCTGCCCCATATTGTATTTCTTCAGTGTGTCATATTGTGCTTCAGCTAATTTTTCTGCATAATCTTCATACTCACATTGTTTAACTCTTTCATCCCTGGGTTTCTGTCAGACATTACTTCCCCTTATTCCTATGTTTCTTAGTTACAAGCAGTACCCTTCATTCCTGGGTTTCCATGGAAAAAGTAAACAAAGAATAGGGTGTGTACTTCTGATTCTTTTGTGTGACTGGTGTTTTGTACCGGACTATGGCATGCCATACACCGTTGTGTACAGAAATGGTGCCAGCACATTTTGATCCAGTTTTTTCCGACCCTTTGTCGCGTATTTGGTGACACACAGGTGTCAAGACTGGTGACAACTGCCAATTAATTCAAACTTGAAGAAACGAAATGTTATACAGTGCTCAAAAACATGCGAGCAGCAAAAAACATGCATGTAACTCACAGTCTGATGTCCTCCGGTAAATCCACTTCAAAGAATGCTTCACAAGTGTCTTTGTCACAGTGTCACCATGTCCCAGGAAAAATGCACAGCAATGATAAATATGTCCCCACAGTGCTCCTTCTGCACTATGGTCTTACTGAAATCAGCGGTCTTTGCACAGTATCTGTCCAAATGTCACACTTCGAGTTGTCAACAAACAACACAGAACATGTCAGTCAGAAAATGATGCACTGCTAGTGTCAGAGTGTCAAAGTGTCGCACGTGAAACCAGGTGTCACACAAAGGAAACACGGGTGTGGTACACCTTAAAACAATCTTTCTGATTATTGCAACACAGATATTCATTGCACTTTTCGCACATCATCGTTGTCTTGCTTTTCTTGAACGGATTGTCACTGTATTTTCACACCAGGGTGTGTTGACTCATATTGTTGTGTCGCGCGACACATACCACACAGGTGTGATCTTTTCCAACACCTGCCAATGGCCAGTGGTCTGTGCGATCAAGACGTGATGAGATGTCATTCACAGCCGTGCGAGGTCTACCTCCTCTCTGCTGTTTTTCTGTGTAGTGGTCCCCAATCAACTGATGTGCCAGGTCCAGTTTGAAAGACAGAAAGTCGCGCTTGATCTTGCCTTCTGTCTTGTGGTCCACGATGTGTCGCCCTCGATGACGTAGGCATTGTACATACTTGTCTCCATCAGTTTTGTCTCAATCCGCCTGTACTACTTCATGGTTTTCTTGGCCTTATTTTGTCGTGTCATCTGGTCAAGTTTGTCCACCCCATTCATGAACTTGGCGTAGGCTGCTACTGTTGGGGGGCACGGCAGTTCGATGGCAGTCCCATCCTTTTGTCGCCTGCGGGCAGTGACAGCTTCTTCTTGCGCAGACCAATGTGGGGTATGGGCTGTAGAAAGGTAGTACACCATGCGCTTGTCCTTCCACGAAGTTGCAAGCATACCCTCACACTGTCGCCACTCTGCTGACCCGCGTGGAAGTCTCTGCCTTGGTCTTGACAAGGTCAGCTGGATATCCAAGGCGGGTTTGGTCGTATTGTCCCACACAGGTAAGTGTCCTTGCTCGAGAGATATTTGGCAAGGACAGGCGATGTGTAAAAGTTGTCTGTGTACACGATGTGCCCAAAATTGTGGATAGGTTTCGTCAGTCCTATAACAACTCGTGCACTCAGCCCATCAGCCGATTGACTTGTCCACCATGTTTACCTGTATAAACCTCCAGGTTGAAGCAGTAGGCCGTGTGAGCGTCGGCACACACCCACAGCTTGATGCCGAATTTTACAGGTTTTTCTTTCATGAATTGTTTAAAACCCACCTCCCCTTGAACGGCACCATCGCTTCATCCACTGTCACTTCTCTGTGCGGAATGTATTCCTCCATAAAACTCTGCCGCACTGTTCAAGCACATACCTCACCTTGTGAAGTTTGTCACCTGCATTCCGCACATCCTCATTTGGGTCAACAAAATACAGGTATCGGCGAATTGGAAGAACCTGTCTCTGCTCATTACACCGCTGAATTTAACTGACACAAGAAATGTTCAGCCCCACATTGCCAATAGTGCGCATCGCGGTCGAGTCGCAGGATGTCCTTCATGATAAGAGTCCGTAAAAGGCTTTCATCTCATCAAGTGTCACATCTCTCCACTCGCCTTTGTTTTTTTTTTGATCAGTCTGCCATCTAATGTTGGCACTGTCGTTTGCAAAACTGACTAGCTTTGAAAGGACTGTATCAGAGTAGAACAGCTGAAAATAATCCACTGCCTTCTTTGACGTATCGAGTGCGCGCACAGGACCGGGGCGCTGTTCAAAGTTTTTCCAAGGTGTGCATGGTTCAGTGAAATCCCCACCTGTCCAGTCAAATTGGGCCGATTGTAGCTAAGTGGAAGATTTTCATCATCCAATTCATCGCCAGTATCACTGTCATAATCGTTGATGGCACTGGCAAGTTTGCTCTCTCTTCTTCTGTTAGATCAAACAGATCGAAGTCATCAGCTAAATTGTAAATTTCATCGTCAGAAAACTGATCGCTGTCCGCGTTTTCTTCACCCTCCATCTTCTCAGTAGGCACTAAACAGTGTGCTCTCACGGTCAAGTCAAGATAAAATTTCGGTTCCAGACACTTTCCCACGCTGAGGAAGTAAGCAGGCAGGACTTATCTAAACATCTCCCAGGTCCCGTTACAAGGTGAAGGCCGCTATGACCCGCCAACCATGTGACAGGTGGGCGCAGATCTAAGGCGTGAACTGCTGCAGCGGGTTGCCGGACGGAATGGAGTATGTTTTCTCTTGAACCGCTGAGGCAGTTTTCAGGAATGAAAGGAGAAGATTTGTCAAACCGCTCTAGCGGTTGGCAGGGATGAAAGAGTTAAAGTTTTGAGTGAATGAGATACCTACTATCTTAAACTATTTTGGATCCCATCATCTGTTTATATCTGGCATATACCTATGCTTGAGTATTTTCTGCTTCCAAGCCACACTGCTTGTGTTCTTTCTGCATTAAGAAATAGACCAGAAACTTTACCAAATTTATCAATCAACTGAAATGTTCTTTGAAATGATACATTGTCCCCATTGTTTATTAACTGAGTATCACACTGGTGAATGGAAAGATTTTAAGTTCAACTTTATGAATATGAATTCCTTTTATACCTTTATCTTTCTTTATAATGGCTGCAAATATTCCATACAGAAAATGAATAGGCACAGCAAAATGGATTTTCCCTGCCTACATCCTCTGTTTATGCTGAACCACAGTGTTCTCAGACCATTAATAATTACTACAGATAATCTTTTATAAAAGATTTCTAACCATTCACATATACTATTCCAAAACCAAATGCTCTTTTAACATAAAATCCAAATGAACTGAATCAAATGCATCTGGGAAATCTAGGCACATGAGCATTCCCAGTAACCATTTTGAATCTAGGTCATATGTAAGTCTGATACTGTTCTCATTATATCTATTTGATATGGACTCTGTTTGATCTTTGTTAATTATTTGGGCAATATCATTTTAGATCTGTTTACAATACAAGATGAACATATTCTGGATGAAATATTTGGAAGAGAAATTGGTCTCGAGTTCTTAAAAGTGCTTTTTTGGTGGGGCCCGGAATAGCTCAGTGATACAGCGCTGGACTCATAATCCTGGTGATCCTGGAGTTGCGGGTTTGATTCTCCGCCAGGCCTTTCAATTCAGGGGGATTTTTCCGTCGGAGTTAACATTGCTTCTGACTCCATTTCCCATACAGTCCAAATGTGTGAACCCACGCATACCATTTTGCTCACACGTAAAATCCCATCACTAACTTTCGGAAGAGAAGGCAGGTTTGGCTGTTGGTGGTGGATGACATGTTACACATAGTATGCATCTTCCCTGAAGTTGGAGTATGGCTGCCTTAATGGCAGAATAAGAAAATGGTCATATACCCAAAACTCCACTCCCTTTGTTGGGTAGATGGGATTAATCCTTGCCTACCTATACTGGGAGTGTCCGTAGGTGTATCAGCCTGCGTACGCACAAAGTGCTTTTGGTTTGTCATCTTTGAATATACATATAATTATTCCTACTCTATGTGTTGTATATAGGTCATCATCTTGAGATGATTTATTCCATGTTCTTACAACACAAAGACCAGGCTCCTTCCTAAACAAAACAAAACAACAACAACATGAAACAAAATCAACCCCACCCAACCCTCAAACAAAACCACCAGAAACAACCAATAATTGAAAAAAAAACTGCCTTCAACCCTGGAGTCTTTCTTCCATTTTGCATTCAATAAGAAAAATCCTACTATGTCTCATCCAATGTTCCTTTCCAGTGAATTTTTTTTTTCTGTGTTAGTTGTGGAATACTTCTAATCAAATCATTTATTTGCAGAGTTCGACATTTTCATTTGGTTTAAAAGCTAATGCGTAATAGATATTTATTTTGTTCTTTATTTCCTCCAGGTGGTCTGTTTTCTTATCACTGTTTTTCACATGCTCAGTCATTCTTTTGCTGATATCATTTCTTTCTTTTGTTTTTTTTTTTATGATTACAAAATGTCTCGGTATTTTTTTACCCAATCTGCTACCTACCTGGACTTGGACTGTGACAGCAGCTCCTGATATTTTTCTTTCAGTGTTCTTATACCATTTTCAAATTCCTTTTCTTTCGTTTTTTGGGATGCATTCTATTTCCCTTACAAAGTTAATTTCCTTATCTGCTTCTTCTTTTTTATTGTTGCCTATGGTATTATTTATGACTTTTTTTTGTCATCAATAGAAAATCTATCAACATTTTACCAACATTTCTAAATCCACATCAGCATTAGGGACCTTGTCTATTTTGTCTTCATTTTAGTGTCTTGCAGTGTATTCTTTCATAACATCAGAAATTTTTTTTTTTTCAACAATATTTCTAAATCCACATCAGCATCAGGGACCTTGTCTACATTGTCTTTATTTTAGTGTCTTGCAGTGTATTCTTTCATAACATCAGAAATTTCTTTTTTTCAAAGTTCCCTGACATATGAAATATCTTTAAGAAGAGAAGAATTAATTTCCAGGAAGTAGTTCTTTTAGCTTGTTCATCAAAAGGTCAGTGCAGAATGACCATGGAGTGTTCAGACCTATAATCTGGCACGATGTCACGGTCTCTGTAACATGGATAGAGATGATCCAACAAAAGAAAAAAGCTAAGCCTACTCTGCTGCAAAAGTATTGCCTAACGCCCTGTCAAAAATGATATGCTGGATTACTTCTCCCTCCATATGGTTTACTTTGAGTTCTATCATGACTGTTTCAATCTAGATCTAGAATCATTTACATACTTGTAATTATAACAGTCATATCTAAGTTTAGTGCTAGGTTCCAGCCTCCCATTTCAGTTACGTTATGGTTTTTATACTGTTTGACAATGATCTCTGGCCTAACTATGAACTTCACTTACTCTACTGGTAGAGGTGATGGTTAGCAGGAAATAACCATCAGTGAGAGACTGAGGATAAAGCAACTGGCTAGAAGGTTCAACTCCCTGGAGGTAAGATATTCTGGAAAACCAAAGGCAAACTCTTGTCAGTTTTACTTAGAAGGGGCTTCTGAATGTAAGAAATGTGGGTCAGTTAATTCCAAAGAGGACAGCGGCCTAGAATTTCCCAAACCCTCCATTTGTTGCTTTTAATCACGAATATGTGCAAAATCATTGGTTCATGCCAAGATCAATTGATGTAAAAATAAGCTGTCTGTGACAAAAAATGTAACACATGTCTTTTCATTTCCAACCTCCACCCCATCAGAGGACCAGTGGAAATGATGCCATCAGTTCCTACTTCCACAACCAATTTCCAGGTCTTGGGTCTGTACTACAGACATGCCAAGACCCCCCACAATACCCCCCCTAATAGTATAACCCCAACTGCCAGTAGTATAATGGATGGTAATGGATGTTTTCTGTATGAAAGTGGCAGCATTTCCACAAATAAACTCTCACATCCTCTTCTTCCCTGAGCTAAAATAGGGCTTATGGTTGGCAATGTGTCATACTCTTCATCTGAATGTATACAAGTGCTCTTTCTTACAAAAAGTGAAACCAAGCCACTAGTGATTTGACCAATATAAGTGTATGGATTAGTTACATAGTTAGAAAACAAAGATGGGTTGGATGAAAGACATCAGAAACCTTAACAAAAGCAACAGCCTACAAAGCTTTGATGGAGCAGTCTGCATGCAAACGTTGTATGGGAAGTCCACTTTTTTCTCATCCATCTTAGATTGATGTTTAACAGTTTTTTTTTATATGATGTCAACAATTGTCAATCGCCCTAAGCTCAATCAAGATATCTGTCATGTTAAACATAGCTTATGGAAAACAGACTTCCAAGGCTTGTGCCTTGTCCCTCTGTACTCGGCTTCAGAACTGGATGTTCTTCTGTGTACTTGGTCAGGTACAGCTAACTGTCAACTACCAAAATTTCCACTTCTAATTCAGAGTCAGTTCAATTCTGCTTTATTCATACCATTTTTCTGCATGAATGGGAGACACTTCTGCCACTGGCATAATCTGATGCTATTCCTACAAGCCCTACAAGTGCAGCAAAACAAATTCAGGTGAAAAGACACAATGTGTAATGAAATCATAGGTTTGGCAGTTGGCAAGATCATAGTTCCCTTACACATAAAGACATAATTTCTATGAATGTTTCACTGAACACTCTCCACATTCAGCAGGTCACCCTACTCCTATCTCCGCCTATTTCAATAGTGCAACTCACCCCAAAAAAAACAAATTCAAGTGACAGCAATCACACAAAATCCTTCAAATGCATCTCACCGAAAATCATGGCAAATATAATCATCAGTTAACCCTTACACCGCTGATGTCGCCGTTTGGCGACAACATGGCTGACCGCCGACGTCGCCAAAGGGCGACCAAGTAGGTTTACCTAACTCCCGATACTCTCACGATCCAAGTTCATGAGATAAAAAGCCAGCAATAAACGTCATTGTTGGGTGATGGTCTGGCCCGTGCTCACAGCCATTTGCTTTGTCAAAACACTATTCAGTTCAGTGTTTTATTGACCTTATTCCGATTGTTTTTCCATTCACTATGACATCACCACCAAGCACTTTACGTACTCGACCTTGCCGTACATTACCACAGATCAAATGCTGGGAATATTGAACAGACGGTCAGTTCCTAATACAGATGAAGAAGACCCAGATAGTCATGAGGAAACAATAGTGAGGGTTTGACCGAATTATTGCAACGTGAGGCATTGGACCGTGGCCAAATGGTTGGGAGAGACAGCTGACGAGAGATAAGACTAGATGCCCACTTACCGCATGTGCCCCAGTGTTCTGGTGTTGAGCCAGTCAGCACTGACTGACTGTTGACTGACCTTGTGAGGGAGCGAATTAAGACTTTAGGCAATGAACTTCACACACACGCTGTGGGCCAACTCTTGCTGGTCGAGGTTGAAGGGGGCATGACGGACAGACACGTGAGAGGTGAGCAGCAGAGACGTGTGTTTGAGAGGGTTTATGATCAGTTGAATGGCTCTCAAGAGTTCAGAGACCAATAGGCACATGAATGACTTTGTGTTCATCAAAGAAAGGGACGTGTGTATGTGTGTGTGTGTGTGTGTGTGTTCCCCGCTATTGGAGTAGTTGTATTTGTGGCGTTTTCTTCCATTTTTCTGTTGGTAATACCACACTTTCTGGTCTTCAATTGTGAGTAGAGTATTTTTTTCCTCCCTTGTTGAGAGTGTTGGCATTCTTTCTTATTTTTTTACGTTTAGAAGAAACAAAAAACATTCTTTTTTTATTTTGCTTTTTTTTTTGCACTTGAAATTACTAAAAAATTTCAAATTGTTGTTGACTAACCATTACTAACATGTTATGATATAATAAAAGTACAGTGTATCTCCTCCATTTTACAAAAATAGCATGAGAATTGGTTGTTTAGTTCTAAAGATATCCGCGTTTCACATATGCTAGTATAAAATAAAGAGCTTTTGGGAAAAATGGCTGGCATTGGGGATTTATGCAAAAATGAATGTCTGGCAGTGAAAGGGTTAATATCTATCCAAAAATGAACTCAAATGAACAAAGTCTTGACTTGGGACATAAAAGCATTTTTCAAAGATATCTATGAAAACTAGGGAAAGCAGGGCATTCCGTTTTGGTGAACAAGGGACACTTTTCGTAGTAAGTTTTGGTGAGTAGAGAAGCCTTTCCTTCCTGGAACACAGGCACTCAACAATGCCCTCATTTTCACAGGTTCTTACCTTAATGATTTTGTCAAAATGTTTGAGCATGGAGTAATTCTTGACAGGCAGGGCAGCCTTAAAGTGGGCCTGGACCTGTGGGATGTAATGCACCACTAGCTGCAGACAGCGGGCCGCCAGTCCTGAAATGACACCAAAGCAGCCAAGTACATCATCCTGTGGTGGAAAGGGGTGAAGAGACAAATCAGCCTTCCTCTTCACATTATGCTGACGTATGTCAGTTGGCATAGCCTGCTTTCGCTACAGAGTAAACATGTAAATGCAGTTGCATACTAGACCATAAAATAATACATGGATCAGTCACAAATTAAAGTAAGAAATTCTCTGTTTCTGTAAATATATATCTTCCATCATTATCGTAATGACTTGGCAAAGATTTGAAATTGAAAAAAAAAAAAAAAAAAAATTGAAAAAAAAAAATTGAAGATGAAGTAAATGGGAAAATGTATATCATAACTATGAAAACCCTTCACTAGCTGCATGAGGAAACTATCGCAATCCCTCTGGAAGGCAGATCTATAAGTATCGCCTGCTCCAAGGCCTTTCGTCCGCTGGATCAGACTCATCAGGGAGACACGGCTGATTGTGTCTGTGCTCTTGGTGTCAAATAGAGACACACCATGGTCCATAATTCTGTGGTGTTCTGACCGCCAAGGGTTCGAAAAAGAATCCAACAGCACCCCCAAAAACAGCCAGCGAAAGGTAGTGGAATAAAACACATGAAAGTGTGGAGAGGAAAAAAAAAACCCATATATATATATATATATATATATATATATATATATATTTTTTAGCTTTTTCCCTTTTTTTCCAAACCTGGTGAATAAAGAACAAAACAGTGGTTTCACACCATAATTTGAAATAACAAGACCTTAACAGTGATTGGCAGCTATGTGACATTTTTAACATGGCTTTATCATTCTACCTCTTAATCAATCGGTCCCCTTTTCCCCATCAAGGGTGACTCCATGTATCCTTTCCATACTGGTTATAACAGGAGGGTTGAGCAATCTGGCAACACTCTGAACCCTCTGCCCCAGCTCCTGCAGGCACCACTGGCAATAGGCTTCCTAACAAGTCACAACAGCCCTGCCCTATGGTTTTGTTTTTCTGCACTGTGAGTGGCAAAAACATTAAGTGACAGTGATAGTAAACAGTCCCATTTCACATGAATGGGAACAACTCAGCATCCCCAACACCATTCTGTGCATTGGTGTCAAGGTCTTCCAATTTCAGGTGAATGACCAAACCGGTCAGTCACAAACATCATCAGCAGACAGACAGATGCATAAACATGAAACTACATCCATTGGCAGATTTTATATTTAAACCTGATGTAGCTGGCACTTGCAGAGATTTCATACCTTTTTCATGAATTTGTCTGGCAATCTAGAAATTATTTGGGATTTTGGTACAAATTACATAGTTCAAAGTTATCTATAAAATTAGAGAATAGATCTGGGACCGAGGTCTCTAGATAATGTGAATAGAAAACAGTGGACTGACAAGTGTAATATATACTTTGATACAGTATGACACAAAAATGCTCACTTTTGCATAAAAGGAAAAAGGAGACATAATGCTGCTAGTAGCCAAGCCAACTGCAAAGGCCCACATCACGGCTGTCACCTCACTGAAGCCAACTCTCGCATTAGATTAAAAAAAACCCATACCAACACAACTCTGTTAAACACATTTTCTAAAATGCAGAATTTAACCCTTTCACTGCCATGGGCGCTTTTTGGCGGCGAGTTGGCAGAGCGCCAAGGGTGCCTTTTGGCGACAAAGTAGGGTGACCTAACTCCCGATACTCTCTCACGATCCTAGTTCATGAGATAAAAAGCCAGCAATAAACATCATAGTTGGGGGATGGTCTGGCCATGCTCACAGCCATTTGCTTTGTCAGAACACTATTCAGTTCAGTGTTTTATTGACTTTATTCCGATTGTTTTTCCATTCACTATGACGTCACCACCAAGCACTTTATGTACTCGACCTTGCCGTACATTTACCACAGATCAAGTGCTGGGAATATTGAATAGACAGTTGGTTGTTCCTAATACAGATGAAGAAGACCCAGACAGTCACGAGTAAAGAACGATAGTGAGGGCTTGACCGAATTATTCCAACGTGAAGCGTTGGACCGTTGCCCACTTGTTATGAGAGGCTGATAAGACGCCCACTTACTACCCTACCGCGTGTGCCCCAGTGTTTTTGCGTTGAGCCAGCCAGCACTGACTGACTGTTCACTAACTCTATGTGAGGGAGCCAACTAAGACTTTAGGCAACGAACTTCACACACACGCTGTGGGCCGACTCTTGCTGGTCGAGGTTGAAGGGGCGTGGCCAACTGACACGTGAGAGCGAGTATCACAGACGTCTTTCGAGTGGGTGTACAGCTGATTATATAGCTCAACTGAATGACAAGGGTTCAGAGACCAACAGGCACATGAATGACTTTGTGTTCATAAAAAAAAAAAATATATATATATATTACTGTTGAGAGTGAAAAAGGGTGTGTGTGTGTGTGTGTGTGTGTGTGTGTGTGTGTGTGTGTGTGTGTGTGTGTGTGTGTGTGTGTGTGTGTTCCCTTTTTCTTTCTTACATGTGTACCAGTTAGGCATAAGAATGTGTGTGTGTGTGTGTGTGTGTGTGTGTGTGTGTGTGTGTGTGTGTGTGTGTGTTCCCTGCTATTGGAGTAGTTGTATTTGTGGCTGTTTCATGCACTTTTCTGTTGGAAATACCATACTTTCTGGTCTTCAGTTGTGAGTGGAGTATTTTTCCTCCATTGTTGAGAGTTTGTTGGCATTCTTTCTTTATTTTTTTACGCTTAGAAGAAACATAACATTCTTTTTTTATTTTGCTTTTTTTTTTTTGCACTTGAAATCACTAAAAAAAAAATTGAAATTGTTGTTGACTTACCTTTAAGAAAAAATAGCATGAGAATTGGTTGTTTAGTTCCAGAGATATCCCCGTTTCACATATGCTGGTATACAGTAAGAGCTTTTTTTTTGAAAAATGGCTGGCGATGGAGATTTATGCAAAATAGAATGTCTGGCGGTGAAAGGGTTAAAATAAAAAAAAAAAAATCTGTAAAATCTTAGATCTGATGAAAAATACTGACCCCTTTCAGAAATTTAAGAAAAAATCACATCACATCTCTGAGCAAGATTTTCATGGAGTCTGTTGGGAAATGTTTGTCTGAAATTATGTAAGCCCCTAAACTCTATAAAAATGTTTTACAGTGAATAGTACATCACATGGAATGCACCATGGCGCTTCTTTACCTTTTAAAAGATGCAAATGGGTGTAAAAGGAGTGGCCTGTGTGCAAACAATGCAAGACTATTTCTTCTTTTTGACTGCCATGGCACAGAGTAGAGACTCTTTAGGGTTTGGACTAATTTAGAAGAGAGTTTCTTATCTGTCTGCAAGTTCCATTCCTCTAGCAGAGGTCTTTGACATCACTATTACTCTTTTTTTCTTATTATCATGATTTTTGTCTGGTTTATCATTATCATTTTCAACTCTCATTGTCTCCTTCCCTGCAGCCTCATTTTCATTCCACATCCATTTTGCACCCAATTTGAGGAGAGAAGTGATAGTTCATTCCTCATCTTCACTGTCTTGAATGTTGTTTGTTTGTGCTTGAAGATGACCAGAGAGGTCAAAATATGTTGTGTTTTATCTTGTAAACTGTTTGTCTCCTTTGGCAGAATAACAATTTTTGTTTTGATTTTTGTGTCAATTTCCATCTGCAGTCACCTCACTCTGTCACTGAAGTCAATTCATACCGACTGCTACCCTTCATTGTTTTGTATTCTGCTTCACATTCTCGATTTTAGGTGAGCACTTGTGATCGTTGTTTGCTACTTTTCATTGTTCCTCATTTTGCCTCATATTAATCTTTTGTTATTTGTTTTTTTGTTGTGTGCATGTGATCATTATTTGGCATTCCTCATCCTTAACCCCTCTTTGTTTTTCAACTACTTCAACAATACCAATACAACCATAGCATAATGCTGGCCACCCAATTCTTCTCTCGCACCCATGCCAGCTTTCACCAGTCCATTCATTTTCTATTACCCATCATCCAACCATTTGCACTAGGATATTCTAAAACACATTTACAGAAAACGAAGTCAGCATCCCATCTCAACTTTCTGAAACAATGTCTTAGACGATGTGTCACTCCTTGCAGCTTATCATTCTCTCACACCCCATCCAACATCCATAATCCCACTCTCACCATTACCACTACAAAGATTATATTCCATTCCAGCTGCAAACTCATGTTAGCACATATCAAAGTACTGAATTCATAACTGGAATCTCTCTTCCATCTTCTCCAACATTTCAAACAACAAGCCACAATCATCATGCACATACCCACTGATTCAAGACTCAGACAGCTCCATACACACAACCAACTCATTCACAACCACTGCAACCAACTCAAGGAAAACAATTATTGAAACTACAGAACAAACCCAAGAGAAACCTCCCAGACCAGTCAGATGCCCACACACAGAGCACAGATCTCACTACCACCTTTGAAAAACACCGACACCATGTCCCACTGCATCCCTGATCATCCCTGACCCTGGCAAAAGGTCTAAAATTTATCCCCATTCAATCCACCACTTCCGACTACCAGAACCACCTTGATGTTGAAAGATTCTTCACAAAATTACAATGGGTGGCTGCATGTGAAAATGTATCCAGGGTCCCACTACCAAAGAGCTCAGATATTTTCACCCTCCGTTTCCAAACCCCAGTGCTCCATCAACCACCTCTTGACAAATCTGATGAAGTCAAACATTATATAAAAAAAACGTAGAAATACATAAAGAAGCACACAGACAATGTCGACACA
>JADBJO010010123.1:0-37500 GCA_016801955.1 Conus betulinus
ACTAGCTAAGGTCGAGAGAAGCAGAATGGGCAACACAAACACATACACAACTATCAAAAGGTAATCAAGCACATGGATGTCATATGTCCGCTGCCATCACTATAGTTGCCCATCCCCCTTCCCTCCATTTTGCCCACTGCTGCCCCCTCCCTCTCTCCCCAAATGCCACCCCCACCCCATCCCCACTCCGCCAGACCCCTCTCTCATTCAGTGCATGTAAATACACATGCAAAGGTATGAAAGCGTCATTACCATTATAATAGAAATGAATAAAAACAGGTAACGTCGGTTCAGGAGGAGTGGAGGGTTTGTAAGGATGGGGAATAAATGTGTTTTCAGATTGTGACTCAAAGACAAAAAAAAAAAAAAAAAAAAAAAATGTAAAGAAGTGGAATGAGCAAGAAAGTTTGTTCCACACAGGTGGACCTTGAAAAGAGGAGGAGCACTGGTCATAGGGGTTTATTCTGATGGAAAAAATTCTGATAATTCATTTGCCAGCAGAAGAGCACAACGGTCATGAGCAAGTGTGAAGAGAGGTGTACTTGCATAGCTGCCAACCCTCCCGAATTCGTATTGAATTTGTCCTGATTAGAAATATTCCTGAAATCCGGAATTTAGTGACAAATCCAGAATTTCACACTTTTAGATTTAGAAGTGGAGTCTGGAGGGTCAGTTTTTGAATAGGGATAATCAAATATTGCAGAATAAAGCCCAAATGATGTTATGTGCAGGTTGGCAATTACGTAGATAAAATTTGCATTTTCTGTCTAAACATCATTCACTTAGAATAGATTAGATTAGGAATGCTTTGAATCAAATGCCAGCCTGCCGCTCCCTTGTCACCAGATCTACCCCTTCATCATCTGGTTTCTGAATTTTGACTCTGAAAGGTTGACACCTGTGTACTTGATAACCATCACAAGATTAACTGGAGAACTACATTGGTTAAACTGATCTGACTTGCAACAGGCAGCCGGGATATTTGATTATACTACTGATGTAATATTCAAGAGAAAATAACCAATTGTAAGATTTTACTGTTTAGCGTTTATCTCCATTATGCTTTATTACAGGTGAAAATTCCTATTTTGATTTCCATTATGATGAAATATGATTCAAGAGTTAATTTTTACTATTTGTCAAACACGATCGTAGTGTCTAGCTTGACAAATTATTGCCAGTATCGAGAATGGACCTGTAAGTCTATCTTCTTTAAAAGGCACTTTGTTGTCAAGCTTTCTTTCCTTCTATTTTTACATGTATGTCAACAAGCGTATCCATTTCTGAATCACAGCTTGCGCTCACAAGATACTCTGTCAAATGGTAAAAGGAAATAATGTTTTTTAGAATGTTTATTATTAGTTTTTAACTACCCCAGTAATCAACCCTGAATTAAACAAGGGGAGAGTAGAAGATGTCTGTTCCATCATTGTACGTTTTTTTTCAAAATTTGTTAAAATCTGTAGTGCATAACTTGTTGCTGAAGGGAGAAGGGAAGAGGACTGTAGATGGGGAGGGGGGTATTGGGTCACCTGACTGAAGCTGTCTCAAGCTCGTGCTAGAACTAGAAGTGGCGCTGAAGCCCAAATAATCTTTGTTGGTTTTTTGTGTGTATGATGTTGCATATTTCTTTCTTTTGTTTTCTTTGTTTTTTAAATCAGTATATGGTATGACGGTTCAACAATTGTTACTGTGCGATATTTTGGTGTCAATTTTTTTTTTCTGTTCTTGTTCTACTGTTCTAACATTACATTATTCACTTAATATTGCTGCAAGAAGCCTGATTCAAGTTCTGTCCCCTTTGCGGACCACTTAGTTCTTTAGACTTTTTGGCTTGCTTCAAAAAGTTCTTTGTTTTGACTTGCTTCCAATAGCCTGATTTCAAATTGTATCCCGTTTGATGACTGCTTGGTTCTTAATTTTTTTTTTTTTTTTTTTTTTTTTTTTTTTGCTGTGATGTCCTTTCTAATAAAAACAGTATTCTGTTTTGCATTCTTTAGAATTAATAGCCTGTTCTGGAATTTTGGAAACCATTTCTACGTCATATCTCAAAAGTATTCCATAGCTGTGACTGCTGTAATGTAACCTAAATATTCTTTCTCTTTCTTTGTTTGACCTACCAGAAATTTGCCACCTCTGCCAACAAGATATATGAGCTACGACTGTACCAGATGAAACCTGAACATTACAGAGAGAGCCTGGACCTGCTCAGTCGGTACTGGGCAGTCCGCACCGCTCATTCCAAGGATGTGGGATCATGGATGACAGAGCTTGGAGGCATCTGCGAAACCGTACATATGTGGGAATATGGTAAGAGCTTAGATGCTCATTCTAAACCCTTGTGGCACCACCAGTGCAGTTGTGCGTTTGACAGAGTGGTTTCTTGCTGATGTTGAGGTTTGTGTGTGTGTGTGTATGGCAAACCTAAAAGAGTTCTTACTGTAGGAAGAAGAGAAAGCCACCTGCTGCCATGTGGCCGTGGTTACCGTCATGGATCCGGGTTGCGAGGTCATGAGTTCTGTTCTCATCAGAGCCTTTTTTTAAAAAATTTCTTTCTTTTGTCTTGTCTGTTGAACACCTCAGGGTGCTGTTTGTATTGTCTGTGGGACAGCACCAGTTGATTTTTGTCTTTGTCTTTTGAACACCTCAGGATGCTCTTTGTCTTTGTTGAACACCTCATGGTGCTGTTCATATTGTTTGTGGGACAGCACCGGTTGTTTTTTGTCTTTGTCTGTTGAACACCTCAGGGTGCTGTTTGTTTTGTCTGTTGAACACCACAGGGTGCTGTTTGTATTGTCTGTTGAACACCTCAGGATGCTGTTTGTATTGTCTGGGGGACGGCACCGGTTGTTTTTTGTCTTTGTTGAACACCTCAGGGTGCTGTTTGTCTTGTCTGTTGAACACCTCAGGTTAGGTTGTTTTGTCTGTTGAAGCCTTGTAGCATCCTGTTTCTTTTTATCTGTTTGTCACATGGTACCGAGTTCACCGACCCAGTTTCAGAATTTTGGCATGCACAACAGCATGGGGAAAAGACATCTTTATTGCTGCATTTTGCAGACAGCTTGAGCGATCGCATAAAAAAGCGACAGAATGTGGCCAACGACCCAGTGTGGCGAAACGATTTCCTGCCGAAGTTCTTCGAGAAGTCGCTCAAGTTAACCTGCGTGCTGCTGAAACCTCGGCCAGGAACTGAAGTGATAACCTCGTTCCCTCAGTCTGAATCAGGTGTGTTGTCCATTCGGCTAAGCACTTCTTATGATGTGTAGAATCGTTATATAAAAATGGGGGGAGGGGGAGATATACATGTGGGTTTTTTTTTTTAATATAATGCATTATGTATGTTTAACACTGTGAAGAACAGTGCCTGTACAGTGGAACCTCACAAAAAGCACCTTTATGTTGGGGCCTTCGCACCACCACCCATCCTGAGCTGTAAGCTCAGATAGGAGGACTGGGACCTCACTGTCAGCTTTCATTCAATTGACCTGTCTGTGATGGAAGCGTTCAGTGGTGGTTTCTTGCTTTCAGCCACTGTAGATGGGAAGTATTGACTGTAGATTTGCCAGTTAGAGGTATCCACTTTACTCTTGTTCTCCCCATACATACTTAGAAGATATCCTTCATCGCATACCTACAAATGTGCTTAGCTGACATTTTGCCATGCAGTTGGTCCAGTTGGTCTTTTTTTTTTTTTTTTAATGCGAGAAGTCGTCTGTTTTGAGACTGCTCAAGCTAAACAACAACAGTCGTTAGTGATATTACAGTTTCTAAGGAAGAAAGGGACTCAGAAGTGGATGACACAAACACTGTGGTGCCCTTGTCAAGTGGTCGTGCTGACCACATGGTCAGTACAGTGATATTAAGTGCTGATAGTATAACCGTATTGTTTATGAAATAATGGTCCAGATAAGCATTATAAATGATTCAAGTTTCCCATCATTTTGTTATTCGCATGTCAATTTGTTGCAGTTTCCTGGATAAGGAGACAGGGTTGGTTGGTTTGCTTTTATAATTTCAAGTACCCACTCACCCCAAATTTTCTGATGGTAACCTTAGGCCTCCACAGCAGCAGCCTTGAGGCAAGCAAAGAAAAAAAAAAGAAGAAGAAAATAATAGAAAAGAAAAAAACAGTAACAAACACTTAAAAACTACTATGCTACCAAACGAAAGAAACAGATAAATTACAAGACTAACACAAGGTGTTTTGACTTCTTTGGTCTTCTTCAGGCAAGACAAACAACATTCAAGACAATGAAAACGAAGAGCAGACAGTCACTTATCACCTCATATTGGGTGCAAAATTGATATGGAATGGGGAACAGAAAAGGAATTGATCTCCAGAAATACTTGAAAAAAAAAAATAATGACCTCCGAATATTCTCGAAGAAAACATTCAAACAAACTAGCTAACAGTTCTTTGTAGGAAGTGAGAGGTGAATCTTTCACATTCTCTCACTCTTTTTTTTTGTGAAGGAATATTATCTTTTCCCCATTGTAATAAAGGTTTTCGTGGCCAAGGAAATGTACATGGTGTGCGTGGTAACAGACATTCAGAAAGCATTACTGATACTTACTTCCAAGACAGATTGTTCAGATTTCTTGTAAAATAGTAAACAGCAACAAAAACCAGGAGAATTTTTATTTTGTTATTAACTTTACATTGAATAGAAGGATAAACAAGTTTTGTTTGTTTTTTTTAATGATGCTCACCCTTCTTCCTGTGGGTTGTCTCTACCCCACGCCCAAACAAACACAGAGAAAGTATTCTACTCTTCAAGTATGCAGATTACTATTTCCATCCTTTACCATATACTTGGGGAAAATGCAAATGAGAAATTGTGAACACACACACACACACACACACACACACACACACACACACACACACACACACACACACACACACACGTGCGTGCGCGTGCAAGCGCGCGCACATATGCACACACCATTCATACATATGTACACAACTCATGCACCCATTTTCAAAGAGTTTTACTGCAAGACAAAGTCATACATAAATATAAAGATACTTGATATCCTTCCAGTGAATTCAAGTCAAAATGATGGGTATTCTGAATGGTATGATGAGCTAACAGAAAATTATGTGAAAAAAGAGGAACTTAAGAAAGATGAAAAAAAGAAAAAAAAAAAAAAGGAGTGGAAAAATAACTTGCCATACGATCTCAGACAATAAGGCTAAGGCCTTTCAAAGAACAGAGGTAATGCTGTTAGTGTGAAAGACATTTCAGTAAGGGAGGTAATCTTCATTCAGAGGATGTCCATTTAGTGACAGCACTGAATGTTGTGAGGGTATTCAAACTTTGGTCAGGTGCAAAAGGCAACCCAGGTCATTGTATCCCTGTATTCTGGAAATTCTGATCTGTGCAATTTATTTCTTCTTCTCTTTTTTTTTTTTGCTTATTTTATTGTTTTTAGTTTTGTTTCCCTTATTTTGCTGCTGTCTTGAATTTTGCCTTTTTGACATTTTTATCTTTCTTTACTGTTGTCTGCTTTTTTTTTTTTTTGTTTGTTTTTGTTTTTTCCATGCCATTGTGGCTTGTTTACCTGTCTTTGGTCAAGAATGTGTGTACTCTTTCCTCTATGTTACACTTTATAACTGCCAGCCTTTTGTGGTAATTTGACAACCAAAGACATGATACTGCAAACACAGAAGGGGCACTAACTGTTCATTCTGCAGCTGTTATGTAGCAGTCAACAGACCATATGATTTTGCTGTATTTTGTACATGTTTGGCAAAATTACGATAAATACGACAAACTGGAAAAAAGTATGTCGAAAAAAATAATCTGGAGAGAAAGTTCTTGAGTGGTAGTTGCACTTCCGGTGTATAACCATTGTGTTTGAGCAGTACAACCAAGAGTGACAGATTGTGCAAAATCGTGTGGGCGACTTCGTGTCTGGATGACGGAACAATAGCAGAGGCCCCCTGCTTTTACAAAAGTTAGAAAATTTGGAAACGTGTTCACACATTTTTAGGAAAACATGCTCATTTTAATGGAGAAATACACCAATAGCAGCTTTAGGTAAACAGGTCTGTATCAAGTAAAAAGACTGACACCTTCAGCATCGCCTGGTTTTGTCTCCCTCAAGAACATCTCTTGCTTGGCTACTGTTGATGAATTGCTGTACATATTTTAGAGATAGATACTTTGCATTTGTTGCTTTGTTTTTTTTCCAGCAGAGGACCTTCTTCTCTCTGTGTGATGGTCCTGGCCTGGAACTACACTGACACTAAACCAGCTGCCTTGGCGCAGTGGTTATGATCACAGATTCATCTGGGTGGTCATTGGTTCGGTCCTCATCACAGCCATGAATTTTTGTGATTTTTCAGCTCTGATCGGCTCCTAGCCAGTGTTCTGAGCTTACCATAGGCCTAAATAGGAAGACTGGAAAGATACAATTGAGTTTTGTCCACTAAATGGATGCATCTTTCAGAGTATTGTGTAAATTCCAGACAAACACTGCGAGCGTCTGTATCTCGTAGGCCTGGCTGATGCTTGAATATGTTATGAAAGGAAGTGTAGAATACAGTCCAGTCATGTAGTCTGGTCAGAATGGAATTCCATGATATCATCTTCATCATTGGCGTCCAGAGAGTCTCAGATTCTGTGGCCCTTCATGCTCTGCTCTCGTGGTGGCCTCAGTTTCTGTCTCCTCTCCACACCTCTACCCTTGGTGAGTTCAAGTTGGGGTCAGCGGTTTGATCAAGTTCGGTGAGGACTGTCGTTGGATGAACATGGTGGTGCCCTCCGAAGGCGGACGTTCATTCATGCTGGTTCAGTGACTAAGCAGTGATTGTCGCCACTTGGAGGCTAAGTAGGTAGTGTCCTGCATGTGTTGGATCAGAACAGCCGTGACTGAACACACAGCAGCGTTGGGTCTCCTCTGGTGGGTGGCCTTACTGTGACTTGCTATTGACCGCTCCCTGTGGATTGCCAGCGCTGGGGCCGCAATAGAACGGTCAAAATAAGTGTGGCTGTTGATTGAGAGGGAGAGTGAATGGCAGGGAATAATGCCACTGAAGCAGTAGCGCAGAAAATGAGACGGCAAAAAAGAAAGGAAAAAAGAAAGAAATAAAGAACAACTCAAGAAACCCCCAAATCCCCCCCTGCTGAAACTGAAAACTTCTACAGACAGAACACCAGACCACCATAACACAACAGACGGTCAATGTTCATTCCAAAAATAGAACCAACTTCAGCCAGTGGGAAGCGGGAACAGTCTTCGGTATGGAGACTAGGGCCAGGACTGATGGTGAGCCGATCATTGATTTACAGTCTGAGAGTTTCTTGCCTGAGCAGATAGGGACACTGGGCGTAAATCTGCTCTGGAGCAGTTGTTACCCTGACTTTGGACACTGTTTTATCAGCTCGTTCCTTGCTGAGCGTGCAATTTCCTTGCATTAAGAAAGTGAGCACAGGAATAATTAATGCAATTACTATCCGAAAGACAAAATACAGGAATGAGACTTGACGGTTGATGAATTCTCTATAAAACAGGAAGAAAGAACAGAATAGAGTATGATAGGCATACAGTGGATCTGAGAGAATGTCATATGTGATCCCAGCTGTGTCGCACTGTACATGTTGGGAAGTGACTGTCACTTTCAGATGACTTAACACCCCCTCCTGTGCTTTCCATGAGGATTTGTATTGGCTGTCACATTTTTCTGACTAGCTGTCAGGCAGACAGATCTCAAAAACGTGTGAAGTAGTCCAGAGGGGGAGATCAAGCCCCATAAATGGCTGATCCACCATAGGGCATAAGACTGAACACAGTCATCTTCAGTGTGTAAGACTCGACACCAATGTACGCTAGAGAGGGGGATGCTTATGTCTCCTACTCGGAGATCCTGTGTCAAATTTTACAGATTGTCCCAGAAGAAACGTAAGCTGAGCTAGTTTTCAAATCTTTAGACTATGCATTGTTTTGTGTATGTTTTGACAAGGTAACTGTATGCCACTACTTGTTAAAATCTGTAAGATGATTTATGAATACCATTGAGTGTCTTAATGTTTTGTAGTAGGTGACTGATTAGTACTTTAACCTTTACCAGCCGTGTCCGCCGAGGGTGGCGGATGGAATTTCTTTCCCTGCAGCCACGTCAACCAAGGCTGGCGGACGGGCAGACAGTACATTCTGCTGTGCCCGCCACAATCGGCAGACAGGAACATAAAAAATTCCTACACTTTCCTTGAAATGGTCTAAGGGAAATAAGGTCTATAATTAGTCTTGGGAATGCCCAAATAAGTTGTAGACCCTACTTTTAGTGCTGTATCTTGACTTGGCTGACTCCAGCAGCTTTGATACAAAGGAACTGGCACTCGGCTTTCCTGCTAAGTATGGCTGAGCATTTCCTGTGCCAGAAATAAAGGTAAAGGGGTGGTACCAATTTCTCGCTCAATGAAGCGCTTGAAATTATATTACAAAGTTCATCTGACGATGAGGGCAGTGAAAGAGACATCAATTATTACGATAGAGAAGAGGAAAGTGAATTATTTGAAGATGTTGGACGAAAATAATTATTCTGCTGACAAATCGTCAACATCAACTGCAGCAGAGGCCGCTGCATGACACATGTAAGGCCAATTCAGAAAACTCAAACACAAATGCATTTGATCAGAACACAGCCAATGCAAACAGCCGCTATGTCGCTTACCTGTTTGCTTCTGATTCTGACAGTGTGTTGTAAAAGGACAGATTTGAATGTAAACAAATTTTTTTTTTTTTTTACTTGTCAGCCATATTTTTCAACAGACAGTCTTGTCTACACATTAGAAGTAAGTGATTTGAAATTACTAAGTTCGATTAGTTGAGTGTTTGTCCTTTCCTGTGACACCTAACACAACACTGTCAGTTGTTGTCTAGCTACCGTAAAAAAAAAAAAAAAAAAAGTGGTGAAATATGTGCGTCAGCAGGGACTGAGCGCCATGCATGAGCATGCGGGAGCAGGGAATTGTGCCATGAGTGCTGACTGCGGCTAGATAGTATTAAATGTATGCAAGTAGTTAATTACATCACCTGAGTATTTGACTACCTTGAAGAATTACTTCACTTCAGGCGTGTAGCAGTATCGTACTGTCTCATACCACATATTAAAATCCACACAAAACCTGAGTGAAGAACTAAAGCGGAGACTCAGAATCAAAGCTGATACATTTAATAAAATCATTCTACGTTAGTCTTGATCTTGGTGGCTGAGACCTCACACTCTCCCTGAAAGTCAAAGGGCAAGTGTGAGGACTTGTCATGCCAGAATTCTGGTCTCTCATCTTCAAACCAGAACGCTGGTATGCCTGTGAAAACTGGTCCAGCGCCAGATCAAAAATGCAGGCTACGCCAGGCCATGCGGACAATCAACTAACCAGTTAGGCCTACAGAAACTGGAGTGAGATCTGTGCACCTCTCCTAGGGACAACGCCTCACACAGGATAAAACCACACCTTTCCTCCATTTATGATGAGATAAAGTAAGGAAAGGCCAACCCAAGCAAGGCCTCTTAGAATGACTTTATGACTGTCTTGTATATTTCAGTCTTGCATACAAAAGAAAGTTTTGTGTGTGAAATTGCTTGTCAGCTTGAGTCGTTCTCATTGTTGTTCATCATCCATCATTTCATGTTTGAACTATCTCTGTTTCTGTCACTCGGAGCATAAGCACTTTTCAAGTGCATAAACCTTAAAGTGAATTATATCTGAGCCATTTTTGAATGTTTCAAACAGTCCAGAGAAAAATTTGTCTCTTCCACCACTAGTAAGAGAGAAGGGGCGGGGGGGGGGGGGGGGGGGTTGAATTTTGATATAAAATTGTCATTGAAAAAAAGAAAGAAAGAAAGAAAAAAAAAAGACATAAAGTCCTTCCCCTCGAGGATTACATCTGCCACCCCTACTCATTACAGTGTAGTTGAAAATTGCATTAGTCGTTCATCTTTTTTTAAATGGACAAGTTTGAGGAAGTGTTTTGATATGCAGTTTCTTACTGCTTTGGCCAGTTTGAAAGAAAACGGCAGTTTTTGATGAAAGAAAAAATATCTGGCATTTAATTACTCTTCTTTTTGTCCTTCTCATTCCTTCGAAGCTTCTGTCTTCCCTACTGTCTCTGTCTCCGTCTGTCTCTGTCTGTCTGTCTGTCTGTCTCTGTCTCTCACTCTTAGATTTTTGTTGTTGGTGCAGCGGTGTATGAGCTATGGAACAGTGAGCCAGATTCCACCCATCATGCAAGTGATCATGATGAATTGTTGTTGGCCAGTTTGCAACAGTTTACGGACAAACTGAAGGAGGTAGGTAAAATAGCTTGTGTGTGTGTAAATGTGTGTGTATGCATGTGCGTGTGTTTGTTCGTGTGGTCCCCCTATGGGAAGGCCAGTGTCTCTTATTATGAATTGTGTGAATACAGTCTAGAAATTCTTCACTTGTGATTTCTTTCTTTTCTGTGACTCGCTTTTAAATGCCACCACTCTCTTCATTTTTCTGTATTTCCTTATTGTCATCCTCAGGATATTCTACTCAATGTATGTTATTTATGAAAAAAAAAAAATGCTGGCGTAAGCTAAAGTATTGGGAGTAAAGTTATTCATTACACAAAAAATTTGCATGGAACCTGATTTGCTCCTTTTTTTCCCTTTTCTTTTGGTCTGTCTGCATTCACACACCACTCACACACACACGCACGCACGCACGCAGGCGCGTGCACACACACACACACACACACACACACACACACACACACACACACACACACACTGTGTTGATCTGCAGTTTACTTTTTATTGTATGGCTGAAAGTAAATTCTAGTCGAGTCACTACAAATGCTCATGGAAACCTTAGTAAATGTAACCGTGTGATTGTAGAACATTTTATGAGGTGCGGTCCCCTCATGATAGGCTTAAACTCCTATTGTGAGTATCAAGGAAAACATCAGAAATAGAATATTTCTTGTTTCCCACCATAATTTGGATGGTGAAAATTTGTAGAAGTTATCTAGTGTCTCATCATATTGTTTCCGCACAAACCTGAACCGACAGAGCAAAGATATTCAGGTTTCTAGCTTCATTCTTTTATATGCTACCATTTCTTTTCTCTTCCAGAATTTACCTTATTCCGGTATGCAGACCCTGACTTAGCATTTGAAAGAGCCTTCCAACGACGCAGAGGTTAGAATACACATGTGTGTAAGTGCATGTATGCAGACCTGCCAACCATTACGCATTTCGCGTAATTTATTACGCCCAAGTGATGAATCTTACGCCCTTACGCATTTAGCCAAAAATTACGCATTCAAAGTTTAAAAAAAAAACAACAAAACAAACAAACAAACAAAAACGGACGAAAAAATCGGCTTATGTACAGACACGCACGACGCCATGTGTATAACCAGTAATCTTCAAGAGCGTTTCTGGTCATGCGCAGTTCGTTTCACCATCTTTACCATTCAGCGAAGTTGGCGTCCTTTTGAAGTTTGAAATTACGAAAATGCTGAAACGTGAAGCAGAAAGTTCTGGACAAGATGTGAAAAAGAAACAAACTTGGTCTAAAGTCCCGAAAAGAATACTCGGAAAAATTCCCTTGCATACGACTTTCGGCTAAAGGTGTAAATTGTGAAAGGTGTACCACTTGCGAGTCCGACTTCACAATTTCCCATGGTGGATGTGAAGTGACACCTTGAGTCACTCAGCACATCGATTCCTCTAACATGTGCCGAATTCTTCCAGCATCACACAGTTTTTTCAGACTGTAGACACCTCAGACGAGGATGAAATGAGGAAAAGGGTCATTCGGGCTGAAGCATTGGTGGCTGGATTTTTTGTCGAGCACAGTATCGCTCTCAGCACAGCTGACCATGCATCCCAGCTTTTTAAAGAAGCATTCTCAGATTCGGAGATGGCCAAACAGTTCAAGAGCGGTCGAACGAAGACAACACACATTGTGAGGACCCTTGCCATGGGGGACTGCAGAATGGACCGTTTGTGTTGGGGACTGATGGAAGGGGGGGGGGGGGGAACAAATTCTTTCCTGGGGTGGTGCGAGACTTACAAAATCGCCACTGAGCTGATAGCCAACTCCACATGCTCAGAGTCAGCAACAGAGGAGAACATTTTTGAGGTTGTTTCTGGCGCACTATCAGGCCTTGGTGTGCCATGGCAGAACTGCCTGTCCTTGGTTTGTGATAATACAAATGTGATGACTGGCAAGAACAAAGGTGTCATTGCATATGTGTTTACAGTGTATTCTACATTTTCATAATTTGTAAAGATTTCTTGTGTGACACTTAAAAGAAAGGTTGTTTTGAAGAAAAGTAAAGTTCACATAAATTGTGTGAACAATTTCATCGCATCGTATTTGTTTGAAAAAAGTAAGTGTCACGCTTGATTACTCTTAGCTCTCTGAAATTACACATTTCTGCCTCACAGAGCTTCAATTCTTACTCATTGGTCTCTTAGGGGGTTGGCAGGTCTGTGTATGTCTGCTCTTTCTTTCTCTGTTCCCATGGCTTTTGTCGTTCACATCATTTGTGACTTGTTCTCATGAATGAGGTCCAAAGTCACTATCTCTTAATTCTGCAACAGTTCAGAAAAGGTGTTTGATATGGACACATTTGAGATTTTTGGTTCATAGAACTTTATAGACATTAATTTTTTTTTTTTCTTTGTTTTTTTTTTTTTTGGGGGGGGGGGGGGGGGGGGGGGGGTTGGGGGGGGGGGGGGGGGGGGGGGGGGGGGTGGGGGGGGGGGGGGGGGGGGGGGGGGGGGGGGGGGTTTTAACCTTGTGAACTGAAAATCTCTCCGTTGAGCTTAAAACACCTTTGCTGAGCTGTTGTAAATCAGAGCCAGCGACTTTCGTTCTCATGTATGAGAAAAGGTTACATTTCTTTCCTTCGTTTTTTTTTTTCATGTTGTTTAAATCATTTAAC
Source organism: Conus betulinus (assembly GCA_016801955.1). NCBI lineage: Eukaryota > Metazoa > Mollusca > Gastropoda > Neogastropoda > Conidae > Conus > Conus betulinus. The sequence continues at coordinate 12,931 of JADBJO010010123.1, forward strand.
GTGTGTGTCCAAATGTTCAGGTCAGTCTCATTGTTTCATCTGATGTCATCCCCTTTTGAAGAGAGAACTTTTACTTTTACCCCGCATGATGCAGACATTTTCATCAGACTTGCATGAGGGCTCTGTATGTTGCAGAGAAAAATTTACAAGGTTCCTCTCGCTTGCTAGTTCCGTGCCAGTGGTCCAAGATCAAGTAGTCGGGGCAGAGCATCGCAAGTGGTGGCTGTTCTTTCCCAGGAGATGAGGAGCTGTCTGTGTCCCCTGCCCCACTGTGGAGAAGATCCAACTTCGGAGACCTCCGCATGCTATTGATGATACCCGTTAGAAATGAAATGGGGGGAAAAACAAGAATGAATGCAGTACGAGTGAAGCCACAGTTTTGATGCCTAGTAGGGTTTTAATACTTTGAACCTTGCTGGTGAGAAACTTCCATCCTCTTGTCTGAGGGAAATGCCATTCCTTGTGTGTTGGAAAGTGCATTTCTGTTGGGAACAGATTTTTTTGTGTACATGTGTTTGTGTGTTATGCATGCAGTGGCATAGTATAGGGGCTTCCACAAAAAGTAAGATTACTGTTGTGTAACGAACGAGATTTGATCCAAGATGTTTTGTCCGTGGGTGTTGGGACCTGTCGACTGGTCCATTCTGATCTGAGGTGTTGGGACCTGTTGATTGGTCCATTCTGATCTGAGGTGTTGGGACCTGTCGACTGGTCTATTCTGATCTGAGGTGTTGGGACCTGTCGACTGGTCCATTCTGATCTGAGGTGTTGGGACCTGTCGACTGGTCCATTCTGATCTGAGGTGTTGGGACCTGTCGACTGGTGCATAATTCTGATCTGAGGTGTTTGTATCTGTAAAGACAGGTGATACCACTTTCTTTAATATTGATGCTAAACCAGATGAATTTTTTGTAAGGTGCAGCAGTGGTTGCCATGTCTAGTGTGTGCACAAAACATCCTGTTTGCATGCATGCACACATATGCATACAGATATCAAAACCACTTCTGTCACATAAGAAAAAAAATAAAAGACCCAAAAAATTGAAAAATATAAAAGTAAAAAAAAGAAAGGAAAAGAAACTGTTAAAGAGATTCCTTTGCAGGAAATGTTTATGTGTCACACTCTGTAATGCCAAATGGAAAGTATACATGCATGTGCAATTTGTGGTTTATCACTTTTTTTCCATCGTTAATCAAGACAACATGATATTTTTATGGGATTTTTCACCATTTGTATTGCCTTATAAAGATACTCAGATTTTGATTTATTTCACAATCCTGTGGAGTTGTTCGACAACATTTGCTAGTCCAGATCAAATTGAAGATACTCTTTGGCCTTGATAAAACGAACAAAAATCTTGTTGAATTCAGGGAGATTTGAACAGAGGGGGAAGGAAACGTGCATAAGGGAGAAATGGGGGCTCTGCTGTCCTGTATGTGTGAATCTGACCACTAGTTAGAAATGTCCGGTTCAGATGCAAGTCACAGTTATACTATGTAATCCTTAAAATGCTAATGCAAAAGAGTACAATCTGAAACAGGTATATAAGATTCGATTAAAAAGTAAAAGAAACATTCCACTGTAATATTTGCTGCCCTCTAAAGGGCATTCTAAATGGTGAAATTTTTTAGTTAATAAATGGAACAATCTTGCAGCAAACTTTTTGTTTATGAATTACACACAATTTTTTTTTAGCATGTGATCAAAGTTCATGGGGAAAAAAAAGTACCTCTCAGAATGTCTGGGAGTGTTTTTGTTTGCTTATAAAGCCTTTCATTGAAACCATTCTGTGGTTGGTCAGATTTGACCTGAAATTGGTCTCCAAGTTTAGAAGTCAACAGTTCATTCCAGGCGGCCATAGTATTCAAGGCGGTCTCCAAGTTTAGAAGTCAACAGTTCATTCCAGGCGGCCATAGTATTCAAGGCAGTCTCCAAGTTTAGAAGTCAACAATTAATTCCAGGCGGCCATAGTATTCAAGGTTCACCTTAGTTTGGAAAGAAATGAGTGAAATCTTGGACCATGAGACTGCTGGCATGGATTTCACAGTCTGTAGAAATCAGTTCCAAACTCAGCAGGCCGAGCAGTTGATCTTGGTCAAGCTTTAGTGAGCCCTGTTTTGCAGGGTGTGAGAATGAGTTCTCTCCCTTGAGACAGCACTGTTCAGTTAAGGCCATGAAGTGTCCATTGCTGTCATGAGACAGTGATCTGGAGCAAGAGGATCATGGGTCAACGTATTCAGTTAAAAAAGAAAAAGACAGTCAAGTCAAGAACATAAATGGGGATTATCTCAATGATAGGTCTTTCAGATACATTAACATTTTAATGATTTTTTTTTTTTCGTGATACTATACATGGTAGTATTACCATCCTGAGAAGAAAGTTGAATCTTGGAAATATGATTATTCTGATGCACATTTTACAAGTCTCTGTTCGAGCACAGCGAGAACTCATTACTTTTGATGAAAGCTGAAATCAAAGAGATTGTCAGTTTCCTTCTCCGACTCCTGTTCTCTCCTTCCTTCGAAAAAAGTTGCCCTCTGATTTTTTTTGTTTTTGTTTGACATGTGGTTCCATGCTAGCAGATATGCTGGATAGCTCCGCGTAAGCACAATGCCATGGTGTTCTTTTTGGCCATTTTGCTTGTGGGTGTTTTTTTTTTATTTGTTTATGTTTTTTATAAAGGCATGTAATAAATCAAGAAGCTGAACAAGAGTTTTCTAGTTTGTTTATTTTAATGATGGTCCTTTTCTCATATGTGTCTTTTATGTGTTGGTGATCTTGTTTCACATGTTGGAGGGGTGAAGGTGGAGAGTTTGTATGCATTACTGATGAATGATACCAAGTGCAACCAAATTTGTAAATGAGCGACAAACTGGAAATGTAGAGTGCGAACTGAACTAGACTGAAACAACTAAGGTGTTCCATGCTGGAAGTGCCAGGTTGCCTATTTTGGATTGAAGTTACTGGTGTGATCCATGCCAGAAGTGCTGTGTAAGGAAGTGTGACCAAGATAAAGAATAATGTGATTCATACCAGAAATGCTACGTCAGTAAGTATGGCAAACATAGAAATAACTAATGTTTTCAACATCTAAAACACTGTGTAAGGTTTGCCTTAATTGGAAGTGCCCAGTGTGTTGCAAATAGGAAGTGCCAGTTGTATCATTAACTGGAATTGTCGCAGTGTGTCACATTTGAACTCAAATATGCCCCAAGTTGTTTGAATCTTGTGCATCCCACATGTGTAGAATTTGCCCAGAATTCTGGATGCCTGATGCTGCTCACTCTGCACACTAGAACTCTTGTGTTTCCTAAATTGGAAGTTTCTCTTGTATCACATTTTGAAACTTATGGGTTCTAAATTGGGAGTAACATCATTGAAACTCACATGTATCCTGAATTAGAAGTGGTTACTTTGTCCAATATTAGAACTTGAATAGGCCTAAAGTGAAAATTCCTGGTGTGCCTTATGTTAAAACTCATGTGTGCTAAAGTGAAAGTGCCCAGTGTGTATGCAGAATTCTAGTCAAAAAATAAGCATAAGCAGAATTCTCGTCAAAAATGACTACTTAACCATCGTGCCCAAGGCACATTGTTAGATTAATTCGTAAATTAAGGCTGAATACTTGGAACACTAAATATTCTCATGGTATTACTTGTGTCTGCAGAGAAACATTTCTGTGCATCATCTTTTGTTTGAATGCTCAGTGTTGACCCCACACTGTCAGAAGAAAGGTATTGAGATAAATAACTTTGATAATGTCAGTACTGTCTTTATGGTTCATATGATGCAGAAATTGCCACGGTTATTTCGCAGACACAGGTTGCAAAATTTTCATAAAGATCAACAATTCTGTATACCGTATACCACTAGGGTATTTCACTTATGTAATATGCATATATCAGATGTGGGTTTGAAAGTACTAAAGTGGTGTTAGGTGTGGAGGTGGTTTTTTTTTTTCTGAACAAGTGTCTAATATCATCTGGCGATGAAAAGGCATTAAACAAACCACTGAACTGAACTAAACTGAACTGTCCAATGTGTTCCGGACTGGAACTAGGAATTTCCCAGACTTAAAAGTTACACTTGTATCCCCTGATGAAGGTTACATATCCCCTGATGAAGGTTACATATCCCTGATGAAGGTCACATACTGTATGTGCACATAAGAAGTAGAGGGAGTGTTCAATACACACAAACACATGAACTCTCAGGCATTCAAAACAGCTCAAATGGATTCCTGAGATTTCCTTTGTGTTCAAGTAAGTCTTGATTTACAGGGAGAAGCCAAACTTTTATGTCGGAAATTCAAGACCAAAAGTCTTTTGTTTACTGCAAAATTAGAATGTTTCGTACCTTTTTTTTTTCCTTGTACAACTTGACTTTTTCCACACTTGTGAAACACTGATTTTTTTTTTTTCTTTTAAATGAATCATGTGTTCGGAAGGCCTAGTTTATTTGGATATTTTCAAAAGTAAAGATATGACATAATTTGTAAAAAAAAAAAAAAAAAAAAAATGGTTTCAAAAAAAAACAAAAAAAGTGGGTCTGCTGAAAAAGAAAATCCACTGGTCAAATCTGGTGATTATACATGAATTGACTTTGCTGTTATCCAAACGCATGCATGCACACACGTACGTGTGCGCACACACAGGCACGCAGGTGTACACACATGCTTGCTCACGCGCACACACTGACATGTGCATGCACACACAAACACACTACAGTTGAATCTAGATACCTTTATTTATATCAATGAATACAGGTCAGCACAAATTTGTTGCTCAGTATCTAAATAACTTCAGGCACATGTTAGCTACTTGCTTTGTAAAGCAGGGGGATTTCATATACAAAACAAGGTATCAAAGATAAAATCTTAGTACACCTGAAAGAAAATGTATACCCAAGTTATGGCACTCTTTTCATGATCTGGTCTCAATGAAAAATCGGTTGTGATGAAGCTATGCAGGAGAAGACAACGCAATGTTGCATATACATATGTGATGAAGCGATGCACGCCAAGAGTCTACAAATCTTAGATATTAATGTCAGCGCAGCGCAAAAAAAAAACCGTGGACAAACGAATCACAAGACAAAACACGGTTAGTGGTGCGCTAACATTAATATTTAAGATTTCCGCCTGCAGTCGCCTCACTTTGCAACAAGATTCTACAATCTTGCATGTACACTACAATGCTGTATTTGATACGCAAAACTTTTCCCGAAGTTGGAGTATGGCTGCCTTAATGGCGGGATATAAAAAGGTCATACACACAAAACTCCACTCCCTTTGTTGGGTAGATAGGATTAATCCTAGCCTGTCTATACAGGGAGTGTCCACAGGAGTATCGGTCTGCGTACGCAGAAGAAGATATGCAAAATGGAAGTTGTGAAGACATACAAACAGGAGTTGAAGGGTGGGCAGGCAGCTGCTTTAGCTTTGTGTCCCTTGCATCCAATCTACCACAGCTTTCCATTTTTTGTATAGTGATGCTCATTATACATGACTGATCACCCATTTATTGTCAGTCACTTTTTTGGTGATGTCCATGTATTTGTTCATGCAGGGCCACGGGTAGACAGATAGCCATTGCTCAACCCTTTCTCTCATGGCATGTGTGTGGAAGGTATTTGATGATGTTTTAAACACTTTAAATGAAAAGCAAAAAGCAAATGATGACGCAGCAGTAAAAGGTCCTCTTACTTCAGAACCGACTTGTAATTTGCTAGGCTGATCACTTTCTAGTGATGAATGGAGCAAAATCAGGTCATTTGGCTTTAACCCAGTTAAGTTAGTCACTTGAAAAGTAAATGAACACGCACACAAAAATATTCATTTCACTTGAACAACTTATTAGTTAACCACTTTCAAAGTAATGAATGTAACGACTGATAGTTGGCCACATCTTTGAACCAATCGATGAAAGTAATGGGTGTAACGGAAACACATCTTTGAACCAAGCGATGAAAGTATGGGTGTAACGGAAACACATCTTTGAACCAAGCGATGAAAGTAATGGGTGTAACGGAAACACATCTTTGAACCAAGCGATGAAAGTAATGGGTGTAACGGAAAACACATCTTTGAACCAAGCGATGAAAGTAATGGGTGTAACGGAAACACATCTTTGAACCAAGCGATGAAAGTAATGGGTGTAACGGAAACACATCTTTGAACCAATCGATATTTGTTACTTTTAAGCTGCTGAGTACAACAGAAAAAAAAAAAGACCCTAAGGCTTTTCTTTTAGCCTGCTGTAAAGTAATAAATACAAAGGAAAAAGTTCTTTTAGCTTGAAGCATTTGTCAGCCAGTTTGAAAGTGATGAATGTAATGGACAACAAATTCTATTGCTATGAATCATGTGTTAACCACTTTGAATATAATACAGTGGGAAAAAAATTGTTTAATTTGAATAATTCATTAGTGACTTTAAATACGATGAACAAAACAGAAGACACAGGTTTATGGAAATCATGTGTTAGCCAGTTGTTAGGCAACGGGAAACAGGCCCTTTGACCTCTAACTATTTTGTCAGTTAATATGTTAACCACTTTGAATGTAAAAAAACATGGAAATGGGTCTTCTAACATTGAACAAATTGTTAGCCTCTTTGAAAGTAATAAATACAAATCAAAAAGCACCCTCAACTTCAACCAGTTGAGAGTTTACTACTTTGAGGAACTTGGATCTGGAACCAACAGCAAGCTGAAAATGGGTCATATCATTTTCAACAGATGTTAGTATTCCATAACGCAAACCATTTCAAAACTGATCTTTACTGCACAAGAAACTGCTATCCATCCAGGCAGATTAAAACACACACACACACACACACACACACACACACACACACACACACACAAAGCCAGCAGAAACCTTGCACTGGAATCAATCGCTCAGAAAAGTCCGAGCTTCAAGAACTATCTGTGCCTTGAATTATGAAGTATTGCGTTTTACCGAGGTCAGCCTGACTTTCTTGAGAAAAAATGTTGAAGTGTTTTGTAACATACTTGATTAAGATCAAAATGATAGGTAACTTTGATACACAAGCTGTGCGTTTACTAGATCTCTTTATCAAAATCCATCCAGCAGTTTACATGAGATCCCCATCCATACTTCTCCACCCATCTTTATCTTCTCCCTTTTCTTTTTTCTTTTGTTTTTTCAGATTGAAATGACAAAAGTCAAGATAGATAAAGAAGTCTCTGAAGGGATAACATTTCGCCACGGAAAATCCCCCTCTCCTCTTTCCAACCCAAAACTTTCATGTTCAACTTTGTTTTTTTCTGAAGCAGGACCTTTCTGTTCAGCTTGCGTTGCCTTTCACCCAATAGCTTTGTGCCAAACATTTATTTCAAAACTATGCTCTGTTTATTTCGCTACTACATGATAGATGAACAAAAACCCCTCAACTGCTTGAAGGAGGGAATCTCACAAGGTGATTTACAATGCCTATCATTTCCATTGCAAAGAATGTACGTTCATATCTACATGTGAGGTTGCCACTGGGTGCAATCACAAGCTAACAGACAATAAAACTGGGGACAAAAGAGCACAAACCTTCTAAGGAGTTGCTCCATCTTGCGCTTGCTAAATATGGACTTAATGTGACTCGTATCTTTTCTTGTTTGCTGACGATATGGCCTTGAAGTCGTAGAGAAAACAAATGACTGCTGCAAAAGATTTGTGTCACAGATCTGTAAACTCTGTAAAGACAAATCTTAAATAAATGTTAGCGAACCGCCCTAAAAACGCAGACAAACGAATCGTTTTTGGGGCGGTTTGCTAACATTTATTTAAGATTTGTTTGGATTTCCGCCTGCAGCCGTCTCACTTTGCAACTAGATCTGCTAGGAGATTAGTAAACGAGAAATACAATCAGACAAAAAAATAAACAAATAATCTGACAAGTAATATTCAAATAGCAGCATATAAAAACAAAAACCACACCATTCTTTGACATAAATGTTAGCAACTGCACTTACAAAGTTTGTATGTTTCCAGTTGACAAAGATCCATTCCGACAGTCCATATGAAACCAGAAGACACTGACAAAAGCCCAGTCACTTTGCTGAAGCAGCTATTACTAGCAGTGAAATGCCAAAGAAGATGAAAATGCATGTAAAGAAGCAGGTAATATAAGCATGCACATGTTGCTGGTATCAGCAGTCCACCAATGCAGGGAGTGTAGTCTGGTAGTCATTGGATTTAGCCCTGCTATGCACACTGTCACACTGGAGCTGAAAATACTTTTCAAACGAAAAACGCACAACACAACCACATCCAAATGTTGAGTAACGAAAATTGCAGGATTATTGCTATGTATGACAGATGTCATGAATTTTTGAATATATTCCTGGGGTTGATTATTTTTTCACGACATGGGAAGTGAAGTCCTGTGTTTTAAATAAGGTCAGACTAACACTTGCATATTTGCAAACAGGCACCATGTTTGCCTTCCAGGAAAGGCCTCAAATGCAAAAAAAAAAAAAAAAAAAAAAAAAAAAAAAAAAAAATTTCATATCTTCAGCATCTGGGGGTAAAGGGGAGGGGGAAGGAGGGGCTTGACTCTGACAGGGCGTCTGATAGGGGTGTTGCTCCTGGACCTACAGTGATGTATGCTGCCTTGGACCCAGCCTCAATTCTCTCTCTCTCTCTCTCTCTCTCTCTCTCTCTCTGTCACACACATTAATACTTGAATCGTTCCTGTATGAACATAACTACCTTACGTTTTGCCCCCCCTCCTTCCCATTCTTTCCGATTCATGGTCCATCCCCAACTCGCAGCTTAAAAATCTTCCTGTGCCACTGATTTTGTGAAAAGCCTCTCGTCTGAAGATAATTATAGAGAAATGTCCCGAAAAATGTTAACAACCATGTATATGTACATCAAAGACATATTCCAAATATAAGTATAAAGTGAAAAGCGCCAATAGGCAACTTGCATAGGCTGGTGCCCAGTACAATATTAGAGAAATGTAATGAACCTATCCAAGGCACAAAAAGTATGAGAACTTGGGGGGATGGGGGTGTGTGGGGGGGGGGGGGGGGGGGGGGGGGGGTCGCAACATGAAGATGTGTTTGACTGTAGTAAGGCTGAACTGAGGGAAAGGTGACATACATAAACCAGTAAAAAATGAATAGCATATCTGACAAGGTTTTCCATAAGGGGGATAAAGATTTTCCATAAGGGGGATAAAGGATGTTACGGCTTGCTATGTGTAACTGAAAGAACTCCCAATGTTCTACAAAACAAGCTGCCGGTTCTTTTAAAAAAAAATGTTAGCAGAGAAGACGTACTAAAACACCACACATGCTCCAACGGTAGTGTCATTCTTTCTACATCACACCCACGTAAAAATGACCCTCCATGCCTCCCATTCACCCCACTGAAAAGAAAAAAAAAAAAAAAAAAGAAGTGCTGATCAATAAATGCAGTCCATATGTGCTTACAGGCATAACGCTTAACTGAGCTCATATATTTTGCTTCTGTAAAATCATTTGCTGCTGTGTTTAATTCGTCACTTCATCATTCATTTTTTTTTCCCAGTGTTGACTTCTACGCCCAGAAATTTGGTGCACTTGCAGATGCTGACTCAAAAAGAAACACACAAAAAAAAAAAAAGTAAAATGTACTGAAAATCTGATCAAGAGCTTGGAGTCATGTTGCTGGCATACACACACACGCATGCATGCAGGCACCCTATACCTCAGGCTGTGCAGAGTAAAAACTTTTGTCACTATGCTGAGGACCAGACACTTAACACCCCTAACAGTCCGACCGACCCCTAAAATGTTCCATCAAGCCCAGTGAGGAAGCCAAAGAGAGCTTGCACACAGACTCCACCCATCTGACAGTTCTCCCAAACTCACGGGATGCCAAACTGCCCGTGTCTGGCCAAAACAGCGCTGGTTGACTCTGCAAGAACTCTGGCAGGGCGCGGACGTCATTGAAGGTCAAGGTCGAAAGGACTCCACTTGCTGATGTCTGCTTTACAGTCATGTGACACTTACTGCCGGACGTCTGTGGAAATCTGGCACTGGCATGCTGGATGTAGCTCTCTAGTTCTGCTGACATTTCTGCAAAGAGAACAAAGAACTTGAGCACAAAAAAGAGAGAAGAAACTGAAAAAAAAAAAAAAAAAAAAAAGAGAAATAAAGATTGCAGAACTGCTGTTCACCTCATGATCTTGAAATGTTCAGCTGAGTGATCAGATGTAGTACTATTAATCTAGAGATGGGGGGGTGGTGTGTGTGTTACACTGGCGGTGTCTGGTACACTGGCGGTGTCTGGTAAATGAAGGGGGGACAGAGCTGGATTTTGCTCAAGTTGCTTACAGCTCAACTTGCATACACAACTACGGGTGCCTTTGCTCTGTTCATGAGTACATGTTCAATAAAGATGAGCTATGCATCCTAAAGACACCATAGTGCGTGACAGTGTTCCGTAAAATTTTTATAGAGACTCATCAGCATCCAGTGTGCACCAGGATGAAAAACAGGACATGGGCAGTGCTGAAGTGATCTGAAGTCCACTATAGCACGGCGATGGGACAATTGGACTCAGCATGGCTGAAAGTACTAATCACATGTGGCATTCCTTCCATCAACTGGTCATGGATGAGTTGACAAAGTAATGAAATTACTCACTTAATTCAATATTAACAAAATCAGATGTTGAACGCTTTACAGCCACAGGGTGATCTATTTTCTGGGACATTTCAATTAAAACTTAAAGTCAACATCAAACTCTTCACCTGACAATTCTAGTTCGTCTAATCATCCATGCATCATGGGTAGGTTCCTCGGCACAGGCAACAAAGCTTGCAGTTCTCTCATGCTGGATTCCTTGTGTCATTTAGATGCATGAATTTGACATTTGCATGAGGGATTTCATGTTTGTGTCTTGCATATATTAACCACATGTGCAGACATGGCATGCAAAACGGGACAGCGTTACGTCATTTCTAGAAGTCTATCTGTGTGCAACATGGCATGCAAAACGGGACAGCGTTATGTCATTTCTAGAAGTCCGTCTGTGTGCAACATATCTCAAAGATGGCCGGATGAATCTTCATCAAATCTATGTATTCTGGGGGTCAATAAATTATAGAGAACCATATAAACTGGCAAAATACTGAAGGCATTTTTGGAAACCTTTGTGCTGTCAGGGAAAGAGTTTAAAACATACAGCACTGATATCTCCCTCATGGACTAAATGTCAACTGGGACGTAAACGAGATCATCAGTATCATATTGCTACTTAGAATTAGACCTGGTCTCCCAACAAAAGAAAATGCACTACTCATGAAGTATAGCATCAACTTCAGCTGGGTACCATTACACTGTGTTTTTAGGTTCAAAATGGAATTAATCAGCTTATCATGTTGTGAAACAATAAACACAAGAAAATAAAATGAAAATTCCAAAATGTCTGTTACACTTTTCATCACCAGCGGAAATAAAAATTATTTAAATACCAAATGTCTGAAATTGTCTGCTTCATATTTTCACCACCAGAAATAGTTAAAGTAAAGCATAATTTTGTTGGCCTACGATTTTTGTTTTTATAACACAGAGTCTGATGCACTGCCCACATGCTAAAGACACTTGACTGAAGCAAATACCATGTTTAGGTTAACCACATCTGCCAAAGACTTATTTCTGTGCACCACTTATGATTGGATTGTCCTACATCAACAAGGAGAAAGGTGTTATTATTGATAACTGTTAAAAATATATGCTATATTTCTATAGGATCCAAGCAACATTAATACCACCACAATTACTGCTCAAACCAAAGGTGCTAGATTATTATGAAGTTTTCATGTTTAGGAAATATGAATAATGGTTTGCATAAGTGTTCATGAAAATCACTCGGAGTATGATTTCATAAACTGTGTATCATCTAATATCATCTAAAACACACAAAGAAAGACATTCAATGAAACCACTGAATTGTGGAGAACAACACACACACACACACACACACACACACACACACACACACACACACACACATACACACAGACGAGAGAGAGAGAGAGAGAGAGAGAGAGAGAGAGAGAGAGAGAGAGAGAGAGAGAGAGAGAGAGAGAGAAATCACAGAGAGGGACGGACAGACAAAGAGAGAGAGACAGAAATGGACTGTACTCACCTTTACAGCCAATGATGAACAGAAGGTGATGAGCGTGTTCCATGCCATCTATTGTTGCCTTCTGCATGCAGTCTAAGGGCCCAGTTTCAGGCAGGTGGGTCTTCAACCTGCAGGCCTTCTGCAGCACACCACAGACATCCTGGGCAAACCTGGCAGCATCCAAGTCCCGTGGATCATGCACCAAAAGGATCTGATAATCCAAAGATGAGAATCCTCTTCTTTCTCCACATCATCCGCCCAGTCTTGATATGCAGGTTGTGCACCGTCAACTGCAATGACGTTCTGATGCTTGGTGTCTCTCCTGTTGACATGCAGGTCTTCAAAAGCCCAACAGAAAAATCTTTTGGCCACGCTGGAGTTGAACGTGCTGCCCACAAGCCCTGCTTTGACGTCTTTGATCAGCTTCTCCTGTGCCACCTTCAGCCATCGCCTTGAGAGTTAAAAAACGTGTGTAGTCTGTCGGCATGTTTTGCCCTTGCTGCGTCAGACCAAGGAGGTGGGTGAACAGAATGATGTCTTCGTAACGCTGGTTTCGTAGATATCTGTTCAGCCTGTCCATCAAAACCTGGGGACTGTCATCACCTGGGGTGATCTGCTGGAGCCATGTCAGGACAGGCAGGGTGTCAGCATACACTCTCAACAGTCGAAGAAGCCAATCTCAACTGGCGCGTCTTGGTCGAAAACGCCTTCCACCTCTTGCTGAAGCTTGAGGTACTGGCCCAGAGTGCGGCATGACGTCCACACGGCGTGAAGTCGTGTCTGTCTCCCGGAACTGCTGTACGATCCGTGACTGGGTCACAATGGCCATGGTCAGCATGGATTTGCCTTCTTCCTCCAGTACAATTGCTCGTGTTTCGTTTCTCTTCCAGGCTGCACTGTTCCAGGTTGACCAGACCTGCCTGTTCAAATGCATTGACCACTTCGCTGTGTTCCAGTCAATTTCAGTTATCTTCAGAAACTGTTCCAGTGCTCCACTGTACTCTCTAAGTGCTTTGTACATAAGTCCTAGGTCATAGGATGCTATGCAGTTTTCTCCATGGCTTAACATGAGAGTTTTTTGTTCAAATGATACATAGTTTCATTCACATATTTGTCCTCTCGTGAAAAGCTCTGGTACATCACCGACTTCATTGCTATCGACATGCTGTTCATGTTGGAGTCTCCAGCATGACGTCTGGCTTCCGAGATACCCCCCCACGATTTTGCTTGCTTGCTCCACGTCTGGGCCCGATCCGACTGTCCGTCTGTTTCCGTCCATGCGGCTGATTCCTAAAGTTCTGAAATGCTCTGCGCTTTTCCTGTACGGCCAGTTTCTTTAGTGTCAGAGCGAGCTGATGATGTGCCTTGGGTGAATCTTGAACAGACACCGCCTTTTTCAAAGCCTTTTCCGATTTGAGAAGCTGTCCAGAATAACGGAAGTATTTTCCCGCTCTTATTAAATTGGATCCTGTTTTGTCTTCCACATTCATGACAATATCAAAGCACTTGGATGCATCCAAACCAGCTTCCTCAGCTCTCTGCACCACTGCTGTGCACTGGTCGTCAAACTTGCAACCAGTCAGGATTTCTCCCAGCTCAGCTGCGGCAATTGCTCTCTCCTCTCAGGCTCCTCACAGTGCTCAATAATTTCAAGAAGCAGGTCAGTTGCTTTGAGCAATGGTGTGACTACGTCCTGCAAGGGCTGGCTCCATGTGTGTTTGGCATTAGTCAAACGCCTCAAGTTGAGGGCCCAAAACCATTTCAAGCGATTGGAATGAGGCTTTTTTGGAACCAACACCTCAAAAATTGCCAAGGCATCGGGGATGAACTCGGGGCCCAGCTCAGTGTAACACCAGGCCAACTCTGCTAGTTCTGGTGAACAGAAAAAAAGCAGACATTTTTGTTTTTATGTTCCCTCTTTCATTTCACTTTTGATCTGCATGGTTTATATCCCAAAACAAGACAAAGGATTTTACAATAAAGTACTGACACACTGGCATCACTCAGAAAGCAAAAAAGAGAAGATAAGCGATAGCACTCAGGTTCACTAAAGCAAAATTGGACTCACTGTGCCATATCAAAGCAGAAGGGAGCATACTCACATCTATAAGACCAAGAAGTACATGCCAATCTAGCCAGCAGCTTTCCTGAATCTTGCTTCCAAGCCGAAGTTCTTGCCACAGAGGGAGGGCACAGGGGTGAGGTTACAGGCTTATCAGCCGTGGATCTCATGAAACAGCTCATGATTCCAGGTAAAAAGAGGACCAGAACCTTTGAGAAATGGCACACACACAACTGTAAAAAGGTCTGGCTTGATTTAATCTAGAAGGAAGACAAGAAAACTTCATACCGCTTAACATTTGCCTACTTGGAACAGGCGTCCCTGTGCAATGTGTCTAAGACTCCATCTAAATAAGGCAATGCTCTGAGATGCCCACACGCCAGATGCTGCAGTGCAGTGGAAGAGGGGTCTTTTACTTTTGTGCTCGTGGAATTTTGCTAAACATCTGCTGTCGCAGTCTACCTTTTGAATCTCCACAGGAGGGATACCATCAGTGACTTTAGAGTTGTCTTCCATCAGAGGCTGAAGGACCTCCTTTTCCAGATGAGGTCCGGTCTGGCCATGACAGACACAGAATAGACCTTGTTGACATTGTTTGTGGAAACAAATGTGAAATGAGGTAGGGAACAATATACAATAAACAACAAAAAAGTAGGGTAAATCTTGCTCCCACAAGAAAACAAATACACATTCACAACTCAAAGGAATTGTGCTTACGACATCGAATCGCCCAGCAGATATGACAGACATTTCCTTGTTTGTTCTGTGTGCTCTGTGCTGTCATATCTGCTAGGTCATTCGGCAGCATTAATTTGAAGTTACGAGCATGTATTTGCTTTCTTGTGGGAGCAAGAGTTACCCCACCTGTTTGTTGTCTTTTGTGGAGTTACTAGTTAGTGTGGAAAGTGCCAAGATACTTAAGACATAGCCATTATCCTCTCTGAATTCCAGACATAGGCACATAATCACAGTGCTTGGCACCTGACCCTGCAACTCAAGCCCCTCTCTCTCTCTCGATGATTTTCCGTTAGGCAGATCATCTATTTGTGAATTCTGTCAGCCCTGACATTGTGACTGGCTGAGTAACCTCCCCTGCCTGGCTTGTTGGGGCCACACAGTTCGAAAACAGTTGCTGTGCCCAAACTGTCATAACTGTAGATCGACATGTATACAAACAGGGCACACAGTGACATAAATATGATGTTTCTGTAACATGCTAATTCGTGATGTTTCTGTAACATGCTAATTCGTTACACTGTTTGAATCATCCAGTAATGCATGGTTCCTTGATCCTTCTTCACTACATCAATACTTCTTATTTTGCCAGCTTGTGTAATTACATTTGTAATGAAATGCAAATAAAATGTGACTATCATTGTCAATGATTTTTGGTTTTGTAACTGTGTCGATACATGTGGGTTTAGTATTCAAATATTTACAGTAATTTGCCGAGATCGTTCACTATGATTTCCTATAAAACTTACCTTATGTCATATCATTTCCTTGGCACACTGCGTGGGAAGCAAAAAAAATATTATCAAATCAGTCAAAATTGGCATATCAAAGCAGCAAAATGTACAAGGATGAAATAACCTCAACAGACTCTCCCTGTTCTTATTGTTTAAGCATGTAAGATGGGTAAAATATGGTAGTAGTTTTGAATTGAGGCAGCCATTTGCATTTATGTCTGCCTGATCAGGACGGCACATGATAAAAAGAAGTACAATATGGAGATTTTTTCATTTTTAGAATCTCTAAAAAAAAAATCATGAAACAGCAGCAACTGAAACCTGAAAAGAAAAGTAAACAGAATAGCAAATCATTTGACAATCTTTCCTGAGAAATTGAAATAATTTTGAATCAGCTATACCATGCATGTGTGGAGTTGTGTTTGCTTGCTTCCAAAAACACACGCATGTGTGTGTGTGTGTGTGTGTGTGTGTGTGTGTGTGTGTGTGTGTGTGTGTGTGTGTGTGTGTGTGTGTGTGTGTGTGTGCGCGCGCGCGCACGTGTGTGTGTGTTTACCTTCGCTGTGGATTCCCTCGTAGATGTCTGGCCTCCATTTCTTCAGGGCCATGAAATGCGACTGAAGTTCTGCTGCCTTTTTTTTCTCTCCCCTTTCTTCCACAGAATGAAGAAGAGATTGGCCATGGCCACCAAACTGAATGGCAGTTCTCTCACAAGATGGCAGGCCTCAGCTTCCGCTTCCTGTCTTTCCCCCCCACCAGCCATTTTAGAACGACATTAAAGTCGTCACTCATACATCTTCTTACATCAATGTACACTTTCTGTGGTTTGGGCTTTGGTTTTCCATTCCTCCGTTTTGACACTGGAGTTTTGTGAATACATCAACACTGAATTGTAATCCCCACATGATGACTTGAGAAGATGTACCATTCGTTGATCTGTGGTGTGCCAAAGCCAAAGTCAGCAGTATCATCCTGGTTCTCCTCATTATCTGAAATTTTTTCCTTGTTTTCCAGCATCCTCAAGTTGGCTTGGAATCTGTCCAGAGATGAAAAGAAATGGTTAGAGGTCTCATAGTCTTGATGGCCATGGGAGAAATCAGCAGTTAAGAGTATATATCTTGTCTAAGGCATGGCCGTACACGGGCAGTGGTGCTCACCCCTCTCCTTCTGCCATTTTAACCCTCCCTGAGCTGAATGGGGCAATCCATGTACTGCTGGGTGTATGGAAAGTGTTTTGAAGCTGTTAAAGGGTGACTCCATGAATGGTACCCATCCATTATGTCAGCTGTACAGCCAAACGCTTTGACCATTTGACAGCGGCTCCACTTACATCCAGACAAACTAACAGTCTCTCGTCAGATCGTTTGTGCGGTTTAAAAACCGCAGATATTCCATTGAACATTGTTACTCCATATTTATGGCATGAAAGACAGAACACATTTCTCCTTTACCATCATGAAGTTACTGGACTGTTGGGGTAGTGTGGTGTGTGTGTGTGTGTGTGTGTGTGTGTGTGGGGGGGGGGGGGGGGGGGGGGGGAGGGGGGAAAAAAAAAAGGAAGAAATAGCAGGGAAAGACAGTGTTGAAGGGGGGTTGTCCCAAAGAAGAGTGCCCATGCAACTTCAGCCCCACCCATGTTTGGTGGCTATCATCTGCACCATCTACCAACTTTGGGTCATCAAGAGGCACCCACCAGAGAAGACACTGCACTGTTCATGAGTCACCAGATCCTAAGCCCTACGCACTGTAACTGTTTAGTCGAGTGGGGCAAGCATTTTCTTTTCTCCTTTTTTATCCTGCTGTCTCATCTTCTGTGCCTCTCTGATGGCCTAGCTGTCCTGGAGCTCATTGTGGCTCACCATCCACAGCTCCAGCCTGCTTTGTTCCATCGCAGGCACGGTGCCAACAATCCACAGGGACAGTCAAGGAGAGTCAAGGAGTCAAATCCTTATGAAGCAAAGCACCAGAGGAGACACTGCTGATGAGTCACCTGGGTGGTGTTCAGTTGTGCCTGCTGTGATCCAACATATGCATGACACCACCTACAAAGTCCCCA
The DNA here is from genome assembly GCA_016801955.1 of Conus betulinus. Classification (NCBI taxonomy): domain Eukaryota; kingdom Metazoa; phylum Mollusca; class Gastropoda; order Neogastropoda; family Conidae; genus Conus; species Conus betulinus. The sequence continues at coordinate 30,658 of JADBJO010010123.1, forward strand.
GCCCACTGTGATAACTGCATGTCGTGGAGCTAGGATGAGTAAACATACCACATCTGTCAGTGACAGTCCCCATAACTGGCAACCTTGACACAAACTCACCACGGGCACAGAAGTGGAGAAACTACTTTTAATAGTTTTATGCTGACTGATGAAGGTGAGGATGATGAAGATGACTTTATGGAGTTTCATTCTGTTTCTGAGACTGCATTACATGGCTGAACTCTATACTACCTTTCATAATATGCCCTGACGTCAACCAGGCCTGAGAGACGCAGACACCTGCAGTGTTGTTAAAGAAGTTTGAGCGTAACTCTCAGAGACAAATCTATTAAGAGGATGAAATTCAACTGCATGGTTCGAGATCTCCCTATGGTGCCCATGGCAAACTCAAATCTGGGTAGGAGCCAGTAGTGTGCCAAAAATATCCAATCCAGTAAACAGGAATAACTCAGATCAGAACTGAACACACGAGATGCCATCTCAGAATCCATGGAACTAACCATTCCGCTATGGCAGACGGTTATGAGCAAGTATCTTCCCTTAGCAAGCAAGAGTTCTTTTTCACAAAAATGACGTAGGATCACCCCGTATCTTGCCATGCCACATAATGCTTAATTTACTGTTTTGCTTCATTTTATGATGAAAAAAAAATCTAGACACTGATGACAAGAAACTTTGCTGTCAATTCTATGGCACCACTGAATAGCTTTCTAATGTGTAGTTCACAGTTGGACAAATGTCTGCTCAAGCACAAATACTTATATGCATGTGCACCTTACGAAAGCACACACACACACACACACACACACACACACACACACACACACACACACAGAGATTTTCTTGACTTTGAATATGATCAAAGTTACACAGTACTCTTTTTGGGGAGGATGGGGTTGGCAATAACAAGTGGGGCAGGGGGAATAGAGGAAAATTAAGATGGAAAAAAAAAAGGAAAAGAAAAAGAAAACAAATCTACACAAACTATTAGCTGATGACACATGGTACACACCTGGCTTCAGACAGCTGGTGAACATGACGATCGCTGAAAAGAGTTGGCAGTTCCTTCAACCGATCCTGGAACCACTGTTCATCCATGTCTCTGGGGCTTCGTCTGCTCTGACTTCCGTGTATTCAAAGCCATTATCACTGTCATCATCTCCATCATCATCATCATCATCATCATCATCATCCACCACCACCACCATCATCATCACTGTGTTCTCCTCCTCTTCCTTCTCCTGCCTTTCCAGCTGCTTCTGGCTTCTTTCTTTTGACCTTGGAGGATTCTTGCCGACAGCTGGGCTTTGGATCTGCCTCCACAGTGCTTTGTGGCCCTGGTTTTCCTTGCCCTTTTCCCAGTGTTCCAATTCATTCTGTTTTCCCCTTCTTCTGCAGGCTCCTCATCTTTGATACCTGGGCCACCTGCTGAAGATAGTTCTTCAGGTTGCTGACCTTGTTGTTTTGTTCTTTCAGTGTGTTCTTTGTCCTGTCCTTCCCCTCTCCCATCAGCCTGCTGCTCTGCTGAGTCTGCTGTCCTTGTCTTACCGTGACGCACGAACAGCCGGAAATGAGTGGTTAATTCGTCTTCGAGTGAGAGGGACCAGCATCACACCAGTATCACGTTTCGTCATGATGTTGCCACTGCTGCTATCTGCAGGCTGCTGTGTCTTGTCACTGCTGTTCATTGGTTCTTGGACAGCAGAAGCATCTTCACCTGCTGCTTTGGAGGTCAGTCTTGAGGGACTTTCTTGACTACCATTCCCTGACTTGGATGTCCTCCTCTGGCGCTGACCTTTTCCAGCACTGCAGTCGCTGGCACTCTTCCTTTCAGCTGAAGCCTCATATGGCCCAGTTCTCAACTGTCCCTGCCAGCTGTCATTCTCGTTGTCTTCCACCTCGTCTTCACCGCTCCACTGGTCGTTTTTAACTAAGGGGATGTCGAACTCGTCCAAGCTTTTGTTGAACCAGTCATCTCATCATCGTCATCATCCGAAGCCGGTTGGGGTTCTGCGACTGTCTGCGGGGGTGTAGACGTGGGGTGGTATGATGCGGTTGAACCTGTGCCTTTAGCCAATGCGCTGTAAGCAGCTTCTGTGTCCATCATGCCTGTAGCCTTCACTATGGATTGTCTGGCTGTGGTGGGAGCTCAAGATTTGAGAGATGCGAGTTCTGATCTGCAACAAGACATCACCACAGTCTGTCTATAAAGGCTGTTGTTGGCATGGGTGAGAGCAATCGTTCAGTCTTATGCTAAATTCAATATATGCAACAAAAACAAGAGGTCAGAAGAATTTTTGGTGTGTGTATACCTGTGTCTGTGTCTGTGCCTGTGTCTCTCTATATATATATATATATATATATATATATATATATATATATATATATATATATATATATATATATATATGCCTGTGTGTGTGTGTGTGTGTGTGTGTGTGTGTGTGTGTGTGTGTGTGTGTATTTCACGGTCTTGTCTTCAGTTCTCTGCCACACTGGTGACATTACCCCAAAGCTGCTCATTCCGGCTCCCTGTTCACAGCCACACCCCGGTTGTTTCCTTGCAACCCTAGCACCGACAGTACACAGGGAGAGTCAGCGTCAAGTCTTAGAGAGGCAACCCACCAGAGGAGACACTGCACTGCCACCGAGTCACTTAAAGAGGAGGTCAGTGCTGACTGTTCCAAATAAAAGTCTCATCCAACACACGCAGGACACCACCTACTAAACTCCTACTGACCACAGTAATTGCTTAGCCGCTGAGCCAATGTCATTGAGCTTTCCCCCTCTGGACAGCCTCACTATGTCCATCTTGCCACAGTCCCCATACACTTGCTGCTGCCACTGACCTTGACACAAATTCACCCAAGATATAAGCATGGAAAGGAAGTTGAAACTTGAGGTCACCATGACAGCAGGGCATGACAGGCCACAAAATTTAAGATTAATTTTTTTTTTTACTCTTGTTGATGGATGAGGATGAAGATGATGCTATGGTGTTCCATTGCAGTCTGAGACTGCAAGATAGGGCTGTACTCTACACATATTTTCGTAATATAATCATCCCGACATCAAACAGGCCCGAGAGATACACATACCTGTAGTGTTGGTCACAAGATCTGAGCAACACTCACAGAGGCATCCATCAAGTAAATGAAATCCAACCATGTGCTCTAAGTCTTCCTAACTGAACCCATAGCAAAGTGGTAGGCTCCAGTTATGGACCAAAAAAAAAAATCCCCCAACAAATAAATAAATCTGATGTGATTCGAACCAGCCATGTCCCAGCCTTCATCTGCGAGGCTAACCATTGCGCAATAGCGGCTGATTAATTGAGAAGTTTTGATGAACAGTTTGTCCATGTTAATCAACACCTAATGGAGTATATATATAGCTGGGTGGTGCACACTTTACTCTGTGTGTGTGTGTGTGTGGAAGGAAACAATAGAAATGTAAAAAGTGTAAAATGGATGGGAGCGTCAACGGTGTGATAAGTTATTGTTTTTCGAATGTACAGATTCCCAATGAAGGTTTAAAGCCAAAAATTGAAAATAAAGTGGAAGAAACAGGCATGGGCGTGTGGACTTCTTTATTTCTTCATTTGTTATAATTATAATTTTCCTGTAGGAACCATCCCTGCCTCTTCTACTGCTAGGTGCGGAGTCAAGACAACTGATAAGGTTTCTTGAAAAAAAAAAAAAATATATATATATATAATTATATATATATATGTGTGTGTGTGTGTGTGTTTTTGTATATATATATATATATATATATATATATGATATGCTGAATATTCTAGGAAAGAATATTCCAGTGTGTTCGAGAATATTCTTTAGATAACATATAAAAGAATCGGAGCCATGCGACTGACAGAGAAATGAGATTTATTCTGTTCAGTTTTTATAAACGACCTGCCAGAATGTGTAATTAGTTGTGTAATTAGTACATGTAACATATTTGCTGATGACACAAAAATATGATTCTGTAAGTAATCATCTTAAGTTACAAAATGATATTGATAATCTAATTAAGTGGAGCGAAACATGGAATTCGTATTTTAATCTTGGTAAATGCACAGTTATACATTATGGAAAAAATAATCTGGAATGTACTTATACTATGAAATACAATGATGCTGTCTGAAATATTGATTCTGTTTCAGAAGAAAAAGATCTTGGGGTAACGTTTGATATCTGTCTGAAATTTGTAAGCACATAAACAGTGCAATGATGAAAGCTAATAAAATGCTCAGTATAATTAGACGGTCTTTTTCATATTTCGATCCTGAAGTTTTACAATACTATATAAGTCATTAGTTAGACCCCACCTGGAGTATGGAAATGTGATATGGTGTCCTTAGTTAAAAAGGCACTCAGTGAGCATTGTGAGAGTGCAAAGAAGAACCACCTTGTTAATTGAAAAGTTTAATTTGCCTTTAAACATATAAGCTATGCAGATAGATTGTGAAGGTTAAATTTACCATCGTTAAAGTTCCGACGAATAAGGGGAGACTTGATTGAGACTTACAAGCTATTTATGGGGCTTAATTAACAATACAAATTTTAACTGATTTTTTTTTCAACTATCCTCTAATCAAATTGCAACAAATTCTGCTGACAAAATCCGAATTAAATATTGTCGCACTAAATGACTAGTATTAGAAAATTTTCCTTTAGTAACAGGCTGGCACCATATTGGATCGAACTACCTGCAAACATTAAAAAAGCAAAAAATTTGAGTACTTTTAAAAACCTTCTGGATACTAACGCAAAGTTAGATATTTTGAATCTTAATTTTGATTGACAGAATAGAGTAAAATAAATCCTGAGCATAAGCATGCATTATACAGCCACTATTTATTTATATAAATAAGATGATTGGGACACTAAAAGCTGTGAGACTATCTAAGTCCCATGTGAACTAAACTGGACTGAACTGAACTGAACTGTGAGACTGGAGGCAGCTTCTTTCATTTACTGACGTAGGCAACCAACCGTTGTTACTCCATGCGCATGCGCCAATGATTAAAGTAGAGTTATGTCTCTTCATCCGGATCGAAAGTCAGTCTCTACAATTATTCAACACACACACACACACACACACACACACACACACACACACACTGCATACAAAAATACTGCACACACTAACGACACTGACAAGCGCTCGCATGCGCAGGCACCCACACACCCTCATTCCTACTCCCCTCCACAGAGAGAGAGAATTGGCACTTTCAGTTTAGGTCTGATGAGTCATATTCCTAACGGTATTGATTCCCATTGTTGATTGTTTGCCTCTTGCATCGTGAGCACGAAGAGAGAGAGAGAGAGAGAGAGAGAGAGAGAGAGAGAGAGAGAGAGAGAGAGAAAGAAGAAAAAATGAAAGACAAAAAACAACAACAACAAAAAATCCTGTTTGACCTCTTGCCGCGAAAGATCACGTTCACCTTGTTCGAAGTGAACACGAGGTGGATCTTAAACGGAAAAATGCTACAGGAGAGACCTGGTGTTTTGACGCTCAAGTCCTGCATCCAGCCGTCTGCGTCTCCTGTCATGATTTTTTTTTTTTTTCTCTCTCTCTCTCTCTCTCTCTTTCTCTCTCTCTCTCTCTCTCTCTCTCTCTCTGACCGCTTTGTTTGCTCGTTCGCTTTTTCTTACATTATTTCATTTCATTGTATATCGTAGTCCCTACTCAGGGTGAGGACTGGATGTAAAATATGTGTGCCCCCCCCCCCCCCCCAAAAAAAAAAAAAAAAAAAAAAAAAAAAAAAAAAAAAAGAAAAAGAAAAAGAAAAAAAAAGAAAATCGGAGAAGTACTGTCCACTGTGGACAGCTGAAAAATGGACGCTTTCAAAACTAAGTTCTCTAAAATATATGAAAGCATTTGTGGACAGAAACTTATGATTCAGTGAGAACATCCTTCTTTTGCCACAAAAGGAATACCCATCCTTTCTAAATAAAATGCATTGTTGAAAAAAGTATCCGACTCACCAGCACTGACTCAACAGCTGACAGATTTATTCTTTTCGTTTTCTTGCTTTATCAAACTGTTCTCCGTCTACTCAGGCCGACTGGATTCCTTGTTGATGTAAACAATGTTAAGACAGATCTTCCTTCGTTTCTGTGATGTGGCGAGTAGCCTACCAAGTCCCACAAGAGATGATACACGCAGTCAGCCCGTCATGGATTCTAACCTTTCTGCATTGCCCGTCCAGCGTCGCACAGGCTGACATTAGCCAATGCATATATGTAGGCCTCTGTCGGTAAATGCGTGAAGCGCCTGTGTCGATAAATGAGTTAAGCGCCAAGAAATCTTTTCAGCCTAAACAAACGAACAACTGGGAAAAAAAAATCACGGAAACTAACCTTAAGTGAAATTCCAAGTCAAAAACGATGATGAAAATGGCTTCCGTTGTCGATTGTTGGCCGTGTTTGTTCTGCCACATCTGGATGTGCAAGTTGAACAAGGCGAGACTGATTAACTAACGCTACGTCCTGTACAGGAGTTGCACCCGAACCGTTAGCCTCGCTCGTATCGCTGGTGAGCACTATAGCTGGCAGTCTGGTTATATATAGGCCTGTGTACACGAGACGAAGGCCAAACTGCGACTGTGAAACTGGAATTCTCGCCCCGTTATCGGGAACGCGAAAGTGAAAGAACAGATCGGAGCATCACCAGCCTCAGAGTTCCAGCTGGAATGTCCCTCCCGGTTCCTAGAAAGCTCAACGGGAATGTTAGAACGGGGAAAGTCGTGCAGCTTCAGGGAAAGTCATTGCCTTGACTACCGTGCCCACAATTGATTTCCAAGAAGCCACGTCACTCAGTTGTCGGCCTTGTATC